>BRDA01043820.1:0-34738 GCA_036984385.1 Crenuchus spilurus
AATGTACAGAAAGATTTAATCATACTCCTGGCAACATGACACATTCCTTGCCTCTAAAAACCAAACAGCAATGGTCCTAATAGATTCAAGCAGAAGACTTTTGCATACAATTCTACTATCTATGGGACAACTGGATCCACGCCATTTTAGCTGATGTCTTCACCTCCACTGGGCGGCATAACCCCATCAACTACCCCCTCACAGCAACCTGTACACAACAGTTAGTTGGGTCCACAGTATCTGCTCACAGCCACCTACCTCCACCAAGTCACCAGCTCTGCCTTGTGTTTTTTAAGCAACCTAATGAAGCTATACTGATGGATGCCAATTCTGTCTCTAAGTCTACTGTTTTACAGTAGACAACATCAATATTCATCCACACATATCAAAAAATTGCAAAGTGGAGCCAGATTCCAGGGATGACTTCATTGGTATTTAAATGTTGTTCCTGGTGGTCTCACAGATTTTCAAGAAGACTGAAATCTGGAGATTTTGCAACCCTGTCCAAATGTGTGAATGTTCATCATGCCAATTAGTCACATTTTTAGCCCTGTGTACTTGAAAATTCCTATCATGGAATACAAGGACAAGAATGTTATGTTTCTCTGGAAGATGATTATAAAACATATTCCAGCAGGGGGAAGAGCCTTTTAGCATATAGTCCCTCAACTCTGGAATAACCTCCCAGACAACATCTGGGCCTCACCCACAGTCTTACCCTTTAAGTCTAGGCTTAAAACTTCTGTTCAGATTAGCTTTTTTAAATTAATACTTTACATTATAGCAATGTTGCAGATCCAGGGGTTTACTGACGTAAGGATTTATAGTGAACTGAGGTGCTGGGGCTGTGTTTTCACTACTCACACCATCACTCAGATTTGTTGATGGTGGAGCAGATTGATGTGTCTCAGGGAGTTCCCATGTCTGTTTACTTTCTGGCTCTCTCCTTTTAAGTAGGCTGTTTTAGAAAGTTCTGCCGGAGGCATTAGCCACACTCTGATACGTAATTCAATTCTTGTACTTTAAAAACCCAAACAGAACTAATTTAATCTGTGTTTTTCTGAGTTTATGATTGCCTACCGGTCTGGCCTGACACTGATGGAAAATTTAATACTATCTTTGCATGATGAAACCTTACACCAGCTGCCCAACAACAAACAATTACTGTGACCTGCTCTAGATGCCCTACACTACTGACCACATTCAAGTTTACATGGACTTTACTACTGTGATTGTGTTAATTAGCATATCCTAAATATAATATGTATTTTTTTAACTGTTATGCTGAATTGGCTTAGCTTTTTGTGGCTGTAATAGTTGTAGCAATCTGAATGGAGGCGAGAGGTTAACAAAAATGACCTGTTTTATGTGAATCTTATGTTATTCATATCTTATGCTGCTTTTTAACAAAGTTTCACAAATGAGTTATTTGTGCAAAGGCATGGAAGCAGAATTTGGTTCCTTAAATAACCTTTTAAAAGACTGGCTCCTTAAAAAACCTTTTCTGTAAATGAGATGTGAAAATGAAGAGCATTTTAAAAGTCTGAAGAACCTCTGTAATTTTTCCCAACTTAAAACTTAAAACTATAGAAACAATCTTGACTTTTACACATAATCACTCAAATAATGTTTTGTGGCACACCTTTATTTCATTTATTTAAAAGTGTATTTAGAAGCCATATAATTGCGATATTCTTGTATTCTAATATTACATTCTTACAATTTCTGCAAAAAAATTGAAGACACCTGTAACTCCACACATATGTAAAAAACAATCTATGCACTTGTAAAGATCAAAAACAGCAAATGTCACAACACCAAACTTATTTTTGTATTTATTTAACAAATGTTGGCTGACTCATATGATAAAGTGTAATTGACATAAAGATGAAAAAGTACACCAAACAAGCCTAGTTATACAAGTGTTGTAAAACTGTCATATGCAAATCTATTGTTCTGTTATTTTAGACAATAAGCCTATAATAAGAAATTATGTAAGCAGCTTCAGCAGTATTCAAGTGCTGTATAGACAGACATACACAGTAAATTCACTATATGCTATGTTGACAGTGCTCGCACTGTATGTCAAACACAACAGTTTCTTTAAAAGCAATGCAGAGCTCTGAAAACAACAAAGACCAAAAAATACTGACATCTATTTAGAAACTGGCCTCAAATTGTATCCCATCATTTTTTTTTATTACATTTTACACTGGCAAAAGAACTTAATTTTATATTGAAATGATATGTTTGGCCCAGAAACTTAATACAACTCTTTGCTGGAAGGGATATTACTCAATACGTTGACCAAAAAAGTAATGTTTCTAGTATGGTTCTGATAATTGAGGTAATTACCTACAGTATGTTTTTGGAATTGTTCCAAAACCAACAATGTTTGCCTAAATGTGCTTCATACACCTTCAATCCCTTTTCCCTACTACAACAGAGGATTAATATGGCCTCGTACATTTCCTGATGTAGACCTGTGTCTCAGCATCTCACATTGACACCTGCAGCTCTGTAGATAACAGCAGCAATGATGCCCAGTATTGTCCATTCTGTTGGAGTAGAGATTTGTAATCATGTTGTATGGATGGTCAACATGCTCAACCATCAAAATACAGATGGAAGTAAAACAAAATTAACAGCTGTGTCAATATTATTATTATTATTATTATTATTATTATTACTGTCAAAGTTTAGGAATAGGAACCTACGCTTTTATAGTTCAACACAATCTGTTAAAAATGTTCTGAATACAAATTAAACCTTGAAGATGAAGACTCAAGTATTTTACAAGTTAAAATAAACTTACATGACTCTTTGAACCACGAGTAGAATATGGCATATATTAATGGATTCACTGAGGAGTTGATGTATACGAGCCAGCCAAACACAACCCAAAGCACTGACAAAGAAGATAAACTTTCAACTGACAGAGAACTTAAGTAAACTGGTATCCAGAAAGCAAGGTAAAGGAAAATAACAATACCCAGTGTTCTCGCTGCTTTGGTTTCAGAAGAACTTGAAACTTTAGCTCCACGTCTCTGTGAGACACCTTTCCTCAAAGCTCTAACAGCCTTAGCTTGATGTCTTGCCACATGAAAAATCATTGAATACAACACAATTATAATGGTGCAAGGGGTTACGAATGCAACCACAAGATCAACAATCACCCAGGAATGTTTTATGTAGAAGTTACACTCTCCGTAACATCTAGTGGATATCTGAGATTCAAGGAGTTGGTCATTAAAATACAAATAGATGATGACATACAAAAGACAGTAAGACCAGCCAAGAATTATGGTCAATGAGGTTTTACAAACAGTGGTTCTAGTGGAATAAAGCAGAGGATCACTGACAGCAATGTACCGATCAACTGCAATGAGAACCATGTTACAGACAGATGCAGAAAGTGAGACACAGTTAATTAGTGAATAAACAGAGCATGCAACTTTTCCAAGATACCAACAAGAATCTAATAACAGCATTATATTCACAGGCATAGCAAACAGTCCCACAAGAAGATCTGCCACAGACAGAGAAAGAACCAGCAGGTTGGTTGGAGTGTGGAGCTGCTTGAAGTGAGAGATGGAGATGATCACCAGCAGGTTCAGAAACACAGTGCACACAGATATACATGAGAGAAAAATCACCAAAAATATATTCCCAGGACCGGTTCTGACCACCTTTCTGCAAGATGAGTTGTTGTCAGGAAAGCAGTATTGAGCCGTCATGTTCTGATATAGATGTGTTTAATTGTTGGAGGATATACTGTGCTGCTTAGAGTACTGGAAAGATGCCATCCTCTAATGTGTTTAAATAGCTAACATTGAACCCTCCTACTGACATATGAGTGGCTATTTTGTCATCTGGGAACATTTTGTACATCATACTACATCATTACACTAGAAAAGGTTACAAAACCATCTCTAAAAAGTTTGGACTCCACCAATAATACACAGACAGATTGTGTACAAATGGAGGAAATTCAAGTCAATTGTTACCCTCAACAGCAGTGGTTGAGCAACATAGATCACTCCAAGAGCAAGGCGTGTAATAGTCGGCAAGGTCACAAAGGCCCTCAGGGTATCTTCTAAACAAAAGTCACTGCTCTCCAAAAAGAACATTTCTGCTCGTCTGCAGTTTGCTAAAGATCACATGGACAAGCCAGAAGACTATTGGAAGAATGTTTGGTGAACGGATGAGACCAAAATTGAAGTTTTTGTTTAAATGAAAAACGTTATGTTTGGAGAAAGGAAAACACTGCACTCCAGCATAAGAACCTTATCTCATCTTTGAAATATGGTGGTGGTGGTAGTATCATGGTTTGTGCCTGTTTTGCTGCATCTGGGCCAGGAAGGCTTACCATCATTGATGGAACAATGAATTCTGAATTATATCAGAGAATTCTAAAGGAAGATGAAGTGAATCTCAAGAGAAAGTGGGTCATGCAGCAAGACAACAACCCTAAGCACACAAGTCATTCTACCAAAAAATGGTTAAAGAACAGTTACCGGAAACATTTACTTGCAGTTATTGCTGGGGGGGGGGGGTTGCAGATCACACCAGATACTGAAAGCAAATATTCACATATTTTTGCCTCTGACAAATACGTCATTTTGCTCAAGAAATAAATGACCAAATATAATATTTTTGTCTCATTTGATTAACTGGGTTCTCTTTATCTACTTTTAGAACTTGTGTGAAAATTTCATGATATTTTAGGTGATATTTATGCAGAAATATAAAATAGAAAATTCTAAAGGGTTCACAAACTTTCAAGCACCTCTGTCTATAAAGAATATTTTTTATACAGAATCACTCAACATTTTATGGCACTTTTATTTTATTCATTTAAATGCATATTTATAAGCCACATAATGAAACATTCCTTTTGTCAGGTTTGGGGTTAGGCCTACTGGGTAAGTACTATAAATTACAAAAGACTAAGGAGACGGATGCACACGCAGATAAAGAAGGAAAGTGAAAATTTATTAAAGAAGTGTAGTAACAAAACAAAGACTGAGATAAGACTATAAATGAAACAAAGGTAAGGCAAAAATCTAGGGACACAATAAGACATGGAGCCAGCGTACTTACAACATAACATCAATGAACCGTGAGGGGTGAGACAAACACAGGGCTTATAAAGACATGAACTCAACAAGACACACCTGGGACTGATAACAGACAGGGAATGACAAGACAGGAAGTCCATATATGGGCAAGGAAAACAAAACAAGGTGCAGGACATAACAAGGCCACAAGATGGAGACAAAAGACTGAACAAAGACTGGTGATTCCTGACACCTATATTCTAATATTAAATTGTAACACATTCTGCAAAAAAAAGTACTGATTTGACACCTGTACCTCCACAAAGTTTTTTATCACTGTAGGAACCACAGAATCAGCAATCTAATCTATCCCCCCAAGCTTGTCACATTCTCCAACCTGGGTGACAGGTGGGCTCTGGACTTGCCAGTCTGCAGTCCAGAAGGACGACTTTATTCCATCGTTTGCATCCATCACTCGCTACATTTTGACAGAAACCTGGATCACTCCAGAAAACAAAATGACTCCAGCAGCCCCATCTTCTGCCTTTACCTTCATTAATTTTCCAAGGCTGACTGGCAGAGGTAGTGGCACCAGTTTGCTTTTGTCTAATAAGTTCTACACCACTTTCCTTTCCTCATCTCTCAATCTCTTCTTTTGAGTACCATGCTGTCGCTGTATATTTTCCTGTTAAACTTAACATCGTCATCTATCCTAATCCTTATACTCTAGGCAACGTCATAGATGAGTCAGACACTCTTCTAAGCCTCTTCCTCATTGATGGATCCTCACTCATCCTCCTCGGTCGACTTCAACATTCCAACGGACAAGCTATCGTGTCATCTTGGCTTCTATCACCTTTTGACCTCACCCTCAACCAATCTCCGACACACAAAACTGGCAACACCTTGGACCTGATCTTCAGCAGACCTATTCCAGCACTAAAAACCACAGTAAACCTCCTTTCACTGATCTGACCACCACTTTATTTCACTCTATCCATCCCTACTCTTCCGATCCACATTTCTCCTCATACTTCCTTCTCCCATCAAAACCTACACACCATTTCTTCCTCATCTCTTACTTCAACCATTCTGTCTACCATTTCCAACCCGGACTCATTTTCAGCTCACTGAACACAGCCACACATAAATTCTCTCCTCACTCTCTTTTGCAATTAAACTTCTTTGTCCTTTCTCCTCCAGAACTGCAAGATCTTCTCCCCCTGCTCCCTGGTTGGCCAATATCCTGTGCAGTAATGGAAGAGAATTAAGGAAAGTTGAGAGAAGATGGAGGAAATCCCAGCTTGACTCAGATCTTCACTCTTACCAGTCTCTCCTCTCCAAGCTCTCACATGAAACCAATACTGCAAAAACAGCCTCTTTTAGATGGAAACTGGAAGTATCAGCATCTGAACATCGCAAGCTCTTCAGCATTTTGTCCTCTCTCCTCAATCCCTCACCCCTTCCCCACCACCCTTTTCCCTTACTTGCAAAGATGTCATTACCTTCTTTGAGGATAAGGTTGTCTAGATTTGCCTGTCTTCATCCCCTGTCTCAACTTTCTCTATTAATTCTCATCATGCTCATAAATCACTCAACTGTTTCTCTTCTCTCTCCACAGATGACGTACTACAGCTGTTGAAATCCAGCAACTAAGCGACTTGCCCACTGGATCCCATACCATTCACACAGCTCTTGTCCATCTTTCCTGTCCTACTACCTTTCATCTCTTCCATCATAAACAACTCTCTGTCATCAGGTTATGTTCCATCTGCATTCAAGACTGCTAGGGTGGTTCACATCCTGAAGAAGCCTACACTGAATAGATCTGATGTCAGCAGCTACAGACCGGTATTACTCTCATTTTTTCTTTCAAAATTTCTTTAACATGCTGTCTGTATTTTGCTCCCAAAACCTGCTTTATGACCCCAAACAATCTGGCTTCAAAGTGGCACACTCCAATGAAACTGTCCTGATAGCAGTGACTGAGAAGCTTAAGACAGCTAGAGCTGCCCAACTGTCATCAGTTCTTATCCATCTTGACCATTCTGCAGCCTTTGACATCGTCAACCATAAGATCCTCCTGTCTGTCCTCTCTAACCTCAGGATCACTCACTCTCATGAAAGTGGTTCAAGATCATTCGCTCCATGCACTGGTGTACCACAAGGCTCAGTACTTGGTTCTCTTCTTTTCTCACTATAGACTCATTCTCTTGGTGATATAATTTCTTCTCATGGATTTTTATACCACTGTTATGCTGATGACATTCAACTGCTGTTTTCCTTCCTTCATTCTGACACTCAGGTATCCAGCCACATCTCAGCATGTTTAGCTGACATCTCTACAAGGATGACAACCCACTACCTAAAACTCAACCCTAGTAAGACTGAGATTCTATTCATTCCAAAAACCAATTGTTTTGCATCTTGAACTTTCTATCCTGTTTGAGAACTCTGTCGTCATTCTGTCTCAAGAAGCAAGAAGCCTTGGTGTGGTCCTTGGCCACCAGTTATCATCTTCAATTGTTTACATACACTGCAAACTTGACTCAGTCTTGCAAGTTCATCCTCTTCAACATTTGAAGGAGCCAACCCTTTCTAACCCAGGATGCCACCCAGGTGCTTTTCCAGTCTCTATTCATCAAAAACTGTACTACTGCAAATCACTCCTGGCTGGTCTTCCTATATGAAAGTATGAAATGTCCTGAAGGCATAAGGAAGCTGACCTCTCATCCACTGTGGAAAAATCCCACACACAGGCACTGAGCTGGGGCACTATGAGCAAGTGTACCCATGTCCAACGCCTCTCACCTTGAGAAACTCCAGAGTGAAAAAGTGTCTATCCCATCTCAAGGAGATTGGTTCCAGAGCCCGAGCTTTGCGTTGAGGTGAGCCTGACTATATCTAGCCGGTATCTCTGAACCTCATGCACCAGCTCAGGCTGATTTCACACCAGAGAGGTTACATTCCATGTCCCAAAAGCTAGCTTCAGTAGCCGAGGATTGGAACACCAAGGTTTTCACCTTAGGTCACCACCCAAATCAGACAGCACCCGACCACCATTACTGCCCCCCTCAAACATGTTGAACCCATGTCAGAATCATCCTGAGTAGCTCCTTTGGATAGAAACCAGCCCGACCCTATGGGTAGAGGTCTGGCCACCAAGTGCTCACCAAGCAGCCCTTGGGTGGGGCCACGGTAAGTCTATTCTGGGCGAAGAAAGCTGGGTCTTGTTTTTGTTTTTCATGGTAGCCTTGTTGGAGGCAAACCCCTCCACTACAATAAGGTAGCAATCCAAGGAGGGGTAGTAAAACATTATAATATATTATAAAGTAATAATAGTATTAATATATTACTTCCTCCAGGGGTAAGATGTAATAAAGTTTTTAAGTGAGCACCCACTGTATTATGTATAATGATATCGGCATTAATCTGGGGCCAAAGTACACTTCATCAAACTGAAAAGGAGTTGCAGATGCACGTTAAATCACACAGGTTATGTTACTTCAGTCATGTGATGAGGCAGCACATGACAGAATTGAAGGAAGTGCTATGACGGGATTGTGGAGGGAGTCTAAAGACGGGAAAGACCAAGAATAACATGGATCAATAACATTAAGACATGGACTGGATTATCAGGTGCTAGCTTGGTACAAGCAACGAGAGACAGAGGACATTGGAGAGAAGTGACTCGTCTGTGCAGCCTACCACTGTGAAGTGACGACGGTATGTAACATGACATGAAGCTCTTCTTAGAACCTACATATTAAGTGTAGATTGTTAAACTTTTAGAAATGTTCTTGACATTTACAGTATAGTACAGTTCAGAATCTCATTTTCAGTATACTTCTTTAAAGAACAAGTCATTTCAAATGGAGTCAAAAGTGGTTCTTCTATGGCATCAATAAAATAAACTTTTCTGGATATTTTTATGTGTAAGATTGTATTTATAAACCACAAAATTAACTATCAACAAGATCCAAATATACTCTAAAATTAAATTACCATTTCAAATGAAACATATGAGGTGCTGACTGTTTTGAAACCTGTACATGCAAAAATATTTGACATCTCGTGTGGCTTGGTCATATAAAAACTGAAACTATAATGGAAAAAGCACATGTGCCTTGACGGTTAGCACTTTCACTTCACCACAAACTCTTTTATTTGTCAATGGAACCGTAGAGATTACACATGACATTAAATGTGGAAAAAGTTGAAAAATTATTCAACTTGGTCTGATTTTTGTAAGCATACCAAAAACATACAAATCTCTTGTTCTGTTATTATTTTTCACTGTAAGCCTATATTAATTTCTGGAAGCAGTTTCAGCAGTATTAGAGTGTGCAATTGTCTAAAGCTGGACAAACCCAGTACAACTCACTATATATTATGTGCTCACATTGATTGTCAAACACTTTTTTTTTTTCAAAGCAATGTGGCATTCTTTAAAAAAACAACAAAAAAAGAGCTAAAAACAACTATTAAAAAACTGCCTGAAATGGCATTCAATTTTTAATTAGATTTTATACTGGAAAAAAAAAACAATGAAACTTTATGGTTGAAACATCAGTCAGAAACATCACAGAGCTCTTTACCTGAGGGGATACTGGTCAATTAGTTCCTATGATCAAAATACCATGGTTCAACTAAGGTAATCTTAGAAGTTATGTAGGTTTTTGGAATTTCTCCCAAACCTGAACTGAAACCATGTTACCACGGTTAACTGAAACTGAATGTAATTCGAACCTGTTAGCTCCATTTTCTATGGTGACTTAATTTGGCCTTGTACCTTTCCTGATGTAGAGCTGTGTGTCGTTATTATTTGCTTCTGACTCCTGCTGCTCTGTGGAGAAAAGCAGCAATGCTGGACAGTACTATCCACTTTGTTAGTGGTGAGGTCTGTGGTTTCAAAGTATTGATGGCCGTGTGGCAACTGGTGAACATGTGATCCCGCAACAAAAAACACATCAAAGTTATTACTATTATTAGTAGCATTAGTAAAATTATAATTGTAGTTGTTAATATTATTATTATTAATGATATAAATAATAATTATATTTTTTCTAACTTCTTTAGATTACAAATATGAATATAAGCTTTGAAGCTCAACACAATCTGTTAAAACTGTTCTGGAAACAAATTCAAACTTGAAGATGAAGTTTCAAATATTTTACAAGTTATAATATGCTTAAACGATTCTCTGAACCATGAGTAGAATATGGCATATATTAAGGGATTCACAGAGGAATTGATGTATACTACCCAGGAAAACACAATCCAAAGCACTGACACAGAAGAAAAACTTTCAACTGACAGAGAACTTAAGTAAAATGGTATCCAGAAAGCAAGATAAAGGAAAATAACAATGCCCAGTGTTCTCGCTGCTTTGGTTGCAGAAGAACTTAAAATGTTAGCTCCATTTTTCTGTGAGAAACCTTTCCTTAAAGCTCTAACAGATTTAGCTTGACGTCTCGCCACATAAAATATCATAGCATACAAAAGAAGTATAACAGAACAAGGGGTTACAAATGTGACCACTAGGTCAACAATCACCCAGGAATGTTTTATGTAAAAGTTACACTCTCCATAACATCTAGTGGATATCTGAGATTCAAGGAGTTGGTCATTAAAATACAAGTAGAGGATGATGTAAACAAGACAGAAAGACCAGCCTAGAATTATGGTCAATGAGGTTTTACAAACAGTTATTTTGGTTAAATAAAGCAAAGGATCACTGACAGCAATGTACCGATCAACTGCAATGAGAACCATGTTACAGACAGATGCTGAAACTGAAATACAGTTAATGACTGAATAAATAGAGCATGCAACTTTGCCAAGATACCAACAGGAGTCCTCCAACTGCATTATATTCACAGGCATAACAATCAGTCCTACAAGTAGATCTGCCACAGCCAGAGAGAGGATGAGCAGGTTGGTTGGAGTGTGGAGCTGTTTGAAGTGAGAGATGGAGATGATCACCAGCAGGTTCAGAAACACAGTGCACACAGATACACATGAGAGAAAAATCAACAAAACTATATTCCCAGGACCGGTTCTGACCACCTTTCTGCAAGATAAATTGTTGTCAGGAAAGCAGTATTGATGTGCCATGTTCTCCTGAAGATCAGTCATGTTCATCTGGTAAAGATGAGTCTGGTTGCTGGTGATGTTTAAAGTACTGGAAAGATGCCCTCCTCTGATGTGTTTAAATAGCTAAATATGAACCCTCCTACTGACATATGTGTGGTTGCTGTGTTATCAGTAACCTTTTACATCATCATTATATTTGTAGCTCATCAGTTAAATTACGTTAATTATATACAAATAACATCTGCCTGAAATGTAAGAAAACAGAGCTTGATAATATCTAGAAGTGATACAGCAGTGTTGCCTTTTTGTGTCTTGCCAAACTGCATAAATTTGTGGTTCACTCAAAGTAAAAATGCTTCAAAATATGGCCAGATGTGCCAAAAGTTGTCTTCCAGAGGAGTCTTTCAAAATTGTCCAGTAATAAAATGTTAGTCAGTGTCAACTGTTGCTTAGGCAAAAACACAAATGCGGGAGGAATTTGGTAAGGCCAGGGAAAATGACTATCACACAGCACATGATGTGGTCCTGCTAGTTACATCAGAACAGCACCTCCAGCTCTCACTGAATTTGCAGCTGAGTGTGAAGTGGCTGGGATGAGAATTAGAATCTCCAAATCTAAGACCAAGTTGAGAAGTTTAAGTATCTTGGGGTCTTGTTCATGAGTCAGGGATAAAAGTGAGCAGGAAAATAACAGTTGGAATGGTTCAGCCTCCTAATGATGTTGGCTCTGTTCTGGTTTGTCATAGTGAAGAGAGAGCTGAGCCAAAAGGCAAAATTCTCTTTAGCGGTCAGTTTATGTTCCAACCCTCACCTATGGTCGTGAGCTTTGGGTAGTGACCAAAAGAATGAGACGGCGCATAAAAGCAGCTGAAATGACCTTTCATTGTAAGGTGTCTGGGCTCTCCCTTAGAGATATAGTGAAGAGGTCGGACATCAGTGAAAAACTCGAAGTAGAGCCGCGGCTCCTCCATGTCCAGAGGTCCACCTGGGTTTGGTGGTCCGGGCATGTCCAGTTGGGAGGAGACCACGGGGAAGACCTAAGACATGCTGAAGAGATTATATCCCTCAGCTGGCCTGGGAATGCCTTAAAATCCTCCCATATGAGCTGGAAGAAGTTTCTGGGAAGAAGGACACCTGGTCTACATTGCTTGGGTTGTTACACCTGTGACCTGGATAAGCGGAAGATGATGGATAGATATAATGTTAGTGTAAGGTGGTTTCACATCTTGCTTCTTGAGCACAGGAGACCAGATCTAAATCAGAGAACAAGCAGCTGGCACTACAAGAAATTGGACACAAGTGCAAAGCAGACAGGGAACTCAAAGGCCTAAACAATCCCAATTCTAACTGAGGATGACAAACAAGACCTATGTACAGTTCTATTTCTACATTTCTAGACACCCAAAGCTCTTTGATTAATGTACAGTCATTAGAGTCACCTTAACCATCACTAATATTCAGCATGCTACTGTATTATGTAACAGCAGCCAGTCCACACCAGGACTCTCACCACACATTAGCTATTAGACAGAGAGGTGAAACTAAAACTGCATGAAATATCTACTTCCCTTCTACATAGTATGTGAAAACAGGAGGTGAGAATGACTAGTGTGTCCAAATACACAGTATTCATCAAGCAATATAGGAATAGTACCCAAATTGCCTACTAAATCAGGCAACATTTTGAGGTATTCACATTATGCTAACTCGGGATTCAACAGAAGCAATGGAGTCGTTTTAAACTGATGAAAAAATGGGCAGAGAGCAGAGAGTAGTTTGTTTAAAATGGAAAGTTACAAAATTAAACATTAAGACAAAAATGTATTGTGTATCTAAATGGGGACTTCAATGAAATTACAGTCTAAGTGTGCCATTTTGAATGCAGCCTAAGCCTGTCCAGCTTAAGGACCAGAGATCTTTAACTGAACTCAGAGAATGGCACCTTGGTCTTAGACCACACTGAACACAGGAATTGTGCCTCCTGTTGGCCACCATCTGTCACGTCTCCTCTCTGCACCACTTCTCCTCTGAACTACAATCCTCCACAAACGTGTGTGTGTGTGTGTGTGTGAGATAAAGAGAGAGAGAGAGAGAGAGAGAGAGAGAGAGAGAGTGTGTGTGAGCCAAAAAGTGAAATATCCAGAGTTGGAAAAATCTGCTCTGGGATTACATGGAAGGAAAAAGCAAAAAGTATTTTTTCCCCCTAATTTGCCCTGAAGGTAGTGTGTGTGGATTATTTGCATATACACAATATACATTTAGAACAAATAAAATGGATAGATGGTTGGGGAAGCCGCGGCAAAAAAAGGTACAGCTCTTCAATGACTATCACGATATACTGGGGAAATTTTGCAAAAACAATATACACTCAATATGTTTATGTAACAAAAACTTCTTTAAAAATGAATTTAAAAAACACTTTATTAAGTTTTCACAACAGATGGTCCTGAAATCTGTGATACAAATTTTACTAAATGTCCATTAAATAAATGAAAACTTCACATGAAGTTTCCTGCTGAACAAATTCCAAATAAGCTCAATCAGGAATTTATTTATCTAAACAGTAACAGTGTAACAGTCAAAAATAAAACAATAAATTAAAGAAATAAAGGCCTCAAAAATAAACACACTAGTCCCTGCTAAACAAGGCTTAGTACCAAAACTAAAATATATGTGTATATTTAGTGCAAATGAATATGTAAAGGTAATTTGTAAAGAGGTCATATGGAGTGCCATTCGCGGATGCTCCAGCTATGGAAGTCTGAGTTACATTTGCTTTGAGTTGCTCTTTTACAGACAATTGAAAAGGGCATTTCAATAAAATCCTGTCCAAAGAGCTTTGTTTTTTCCTCCACTTCAAAATATTGAGTGCAAGTGAAAGCGAGGAAAGTGTGGTGAAAAAGACAAAAGTCACATAAGAAGATTGTCTGATCTTTAATGTAAATAAACTTATTAAAAGAGTTTTACATTCTCTTTTATTGTGTTATTATTTTATACAGTAAAATCTGACTGAGAGTCTGACCGTCTGTATCCAAAAAACACTACGAAAGTATCTCCCCTTTTAGGAACCAAGTCATCTTCAGTGCTGGTACTACTCTCTGCTGGCCATGTTGTTTACTGTTTCACGCTTGAGCTCAAGTCACGTTCATGCATCTGCATAACAAGTTCACGCTTACGTACGTCACAATATCGCGATACAGCAAAAGTCTTACCGAATTTAAAAACATACTCTACATTGATTTTTCACATTCATGCAGTTAAATCTCAAAAAGGCCTATAAGAGGACAATAGGAGTTCAATACCTAATTCCAAAATCTGTTGTTAACTGTGATTCAAAACGTCAGTATGATGTAATGTTATTTCTTTTCAAATAAGGCATAAATAACAATACATAATAAATAAGATAGTAAAGAAATAAATGGTTTTATTAAGCGTATTTATTTAAAAAATCAAATAATCTTCTGTGACTTTCACCACACTTTCCTCTTTTATTTGCAGGGCCTTTCAACAAAATCCTGTTAACAGCTTTGTGTCTTCCTAAATCTAAAAAAAATTTAGAAAATGAGTGAGACAAGTTTGTTTACACAATAAGAATCTTCTCTTCACTGTTGGCTCTCACTCATACTCGCTAGTGACGGAAGCTCACTCGCTTGCTCATAACTCAGATCTCAGATCTCAGCTCATATAGCGAAAAAACAACAGAGCGATGGCACATATCTTGAAAATTAGTAAATTTGGTCTCTAGTAAGAAAAGTTTCCACTGTATAGGTCTTTCCTAATGTGAGAGTCAGGAGTCAATGATTAGACTCTTAGCAGGAGCACTCTGAGAGAGGGAGGCTGATTGATTGGAACAGCTGGAGACTACCAAGGTGTATATAGGAGGATGGAGTTCTGTCATGAGTACAGGGTGAGGTAGTCCCGGGGGTGGGGGGGGTAGCCTGATGTTTGCAAAAATAAAAATAAAAAGTTTATTATGCTATAGCGCCCCCTTAAGATTAATCTGTCTCAGTGCGAGAGCCTGAGGGGGTGGGCAAGGGGACGACGACTATTACCTACTGGACAAGTTTCATGTCCTTAGGCCTTACGGTTGGATATGCACAATTCATTTTAGCGACGGTAGAATAATAATCCTAACAATTACAATAGGGTTCCTTGCAACTTCATTGCTCTGACCCCTAATAAATCTAAACCATGTTTAGGTTGTTCCAAGTATAAGATGTATCACAAACCATAACGCTACACATGGTAAGAAAACTGTTTTGCTATCAGTATCTTACTGCTGTTCACTAAGAACAGCTTAAACCAGTCCAACCCTGCAACGGAGCTACTTAGCTCTTAAAGTAACAGTGCACCTATTTTCATAACATAGACAAATGGTGCTTAAAAACATTTGTATATGTACACTTCTGGCATTAATATTATGTTAAGCAGCAGTAGATACAAAAGATGGTCCTTATGTTTTGGCTCCTTTTTCTTTTTTTAAAGTAGACGTTTTATACTTTACTGTCATTAAAGATAGTTCAGTGTTTCAGCTACAATAAATAGTTTGTTAAACAACCTTTTGTTGTTATTTCTTTAAGAATCAGTGTAACATAAGTTTTGTTTTGATAACTGTGATACCGCAATATTTACTGAGACGGTTATAGCACTGTGAATATCTCATACCATTGCAACCGTACTTGGAATACAGGAATAGGGATAATAATGTTATATTTCTCTGGAAGATGATAAGCAGAGAGCTTCCTATATAGCTCTTCTCTTGGCTCTTGGTGAAGGCGGTTGCACTTTCCCTCCCTCCCTTATCTCCTTGCTTCTGCTTCTTCTGTCTGGTCTACTGGAGTCTCTCTGAGCTTGTTCCTCGAACTAAAGAAATTGAAAACCATGGATTGGATTGGATTAAGTGGTCTCCAATACTATTGTCACTGCTCCTCTATGAGAAGTTTGGGCTAGGGGGAGCGTGCCTGTCCTGATGGACTGTTTGTGGCTGGACATGCGATGGACTTCGTGGGTTTAGCAACACTCTCCATGTGGATGAGGAAGAGGACGCACTATTTGGAATACTGGTACGGGATTTTGCTGAATTGGCACAAAGCAATATCATCGTTTACTGAGAAATTGACGTGTTGGGTTTGCTTGTCCGGGCCTATGAGGCGCCCATCTTTGATTCGACCTGTGGGGCAGAACGGACATTGACTGTGATTAACACCTGGCTGGATAACATCCTGATGAGATGGTGTTCTGCAAAGAATTGACATTTGGAGATCCTTTAACCAAGGGTGACCATGCAAATTCAGGTCTGCTCACACTAAATTTGATTTTCCTTCTGCTTTTCGGCTTCCCCTTATCTCCAGTCGACCTTCAGAGGCGCCTGAGGATTGCTACACCCCCCCCCCCCCGAGGAATGTTCTTCATTGAGTCTCTATCTCTCCCCTTCCCTCGTTAACCTAAACAAGGTTGGACTAGTGGACTTCTGGAGTGATCCAAGGTTGTCTCTAGGACAACTCTGTGCCCTCGCTGTCATCTGAGGATGTTTTGAGCACAGACTGAATTGTGTGCTGGTTCAGCTGCCCCCAGCTTTTCCTGACCTGTATCAAGCGTCTTCATCAGCTTATGTCTTGTTCTTATATGTGCTTATATGTAACTTATATAGTTTTTTTTTCACGTTTTACATGTTTTTTTTTTTTTTGTCTTATCCCCCTTCCCTCATGTATGACTTTCTTACTTTCTGTTAAGGTTGGCGCTGAGTTAAACGGCTGCCCTGCCAGCAGTGGCTGGGACCTGAATTTCCTGCAAGGGATCAGTAAAGTATCTATCTATCTATCTATCTATCTTGAACCATACCTTGCAGGCACTCCTCAGCAGAGGCTGCCTGAAGTCTACAATGAACGCAACACCTACCATCATTCACATACAGGCAAAAATTAGATTAATATCAACAGAAAACACATTTCCCGTCATGAACAATCTAATTTATGTGTCTTAACAGTGAACTCTTTTATTTGTCAATGGGACTTTAGAGATTACACATTAAATGTGGAAAAAGTTTAGAAATTATTCAACTTGGTCAGATTTTTGTAAGCATACCAAAAACATACAAATCTCTTGTTCTGTTATTATTTTTCACTGTAAGCCTATATTAATTACTGGAAGCAGTTTCAGCAGTATTAGAGTGTGCAATTGTCTAAAGCTGGACAAACCCAGTACAACTCACTACATGTGATGTGCTCACACTGCATGTCAAACAACTGTTTCTTTCAAAGCAATGCATCATTCTTAAAAAACAACAAAAGAGCTAAAAACATCTATAAACAATTAACCTCAAATGGCATTCCATTTTTATTAGATTTTATAGTGGCCAAATAAATAATTTACTGGTGAAACATTATGGTTGAAGTCAGAAACATCACAGAGTTCTTTACCTGAGGGGATATTGGTCAATTAGTTCATATGACCAAAATACCATGGTTCAACTAAGGTAATCTTGGAAGTTATGTAGGTTTTTGGAATTTCTCCTCAACCATCCATGCTTAACTGAATGTGATTCAAACCTGTTAGCTCCATTTTCTATGGTGACTTAATTTGGCCTTGTACCTTTCCTGATGTAGAGCTGTGTGTCATTATTATTTGTCTGACTCCTGCTGTTCTGTGGAGAAAAGCAGCAATGCTGGGCAGTATTGTCCACTCTCTTTGTGCTGAGATCTGTGGTTCTAAAGTATGGATGGCCATGGGGCAACTGGTAAACATGTGATCTGGCAACAAAGTACACATTAAAGTTATTACTGTTAGCAGTAGCAATATTATAATTATGTGTGTAGTTAATAACATGAATACAATTAATCTAACTCCTTTAGCTTACAAATAGGAATATGAACTTTTCCAACACAACATAATCTGTTAAAAATGTTCTAGAAACAAATTAAACCTTGAAGATGAAGATTCAAATATTTTACAAGTTATAATATACTTAAATGATTTTCTGAACCATGAGTAGAATATGGCATATATTAAAGGATTCACAGATGAATTCATGTATACTATCCAGAGAAATGTAATCCAAAGCACCGACAAAGAAGACAAACTTTCAACTGACAGAGAACTTAAGTAAAACGGTATCCAGAAAACAAGGTAAAGGAAAATAACAATGCCCAGTGTTCTTGCTGCTTTGGTTGCAGAAGAACTTGACATTTTAGCCCTACGTTTCTGTGAGACATCTTTCCTCAGAGCTCTGATAGCCTTAACTTGATGTCTTGCCACATGAAAAATCATTGAATACAACACAATTATAATGGTGCAAGGGGTTACAAATGCAACCACTAGGTCAACAATCACCCAGGAATGTTTTATGTAAAAGTTACACTCTCCGTAACATCTAGTGGATATCTGAGATTCAAGGAGTTGGTCATTAAAATACAAATAGATGATGATATAACAAAAAGAGATAGACCAGCCTAGAATTATGGTCAATGAGGTTTTACAAACAGTTATTTTGGTTAAATAAAGCAGAGGATCACTGACAGCAATGTACCGATCAACTGCAATGAGAACCATGTTACAGATAGATCCTGAAACGGAGATAGAGTTAATTACTGAATAAATAGAGCATGCAACTTTTCCAAGATACCAACAGGAGTCCATCAACTGTATTATATTCACAGGCATAACAATCAGTCCTACAAGAAGATCTGCCACAGCCAGAGAGAGGATGAGCAGGTTGGTTGGAGTGTGGAGCTGCTTGAAGTGAGAGATGGAGATGATCACCAGCAGGTTCAGGAACACAGTGCACACAGATATACATGAAAGAAAAATCAACAAAACTATATTCCCAGGACCGGTTCTGACCACCTTTCTGCAAGACAAATTGTTGTCAGGAAAGCAGTATTGATGTGCCATGTTCTGCTGAAGATCAGTCATGTTCATCTGATAAAGATGAGTCTGGTTGTTGGTGATGTTTAAAGTACTGGAAAGATGCCCTCCTCTGATGTATTTAAATAGCTAAATATGAACCCTCCTACTGACATATGAGTGGTTGTTGTGTTCTCAGGAACCTTTTACATCATCATTACACTTGTAGCTAATCACTTAAATTATGTTAATAATATACAAATAACATTTGACTCAAATGTACCAAAACAGAGCTGAGTCATATCTAGCAGTGATGTAGCAGTGTTCCCTTTTTCTTGGTCTTGACAAACTTCAAAATATAGCTTGATGTGCTAAAATTAGTCTTCTACACAAGTCTTCCAAAATTGGCCAGTAATATAATGTTAGTGTAAGGTGGTTTCACATCTTGCTTCTTGAGCACAGGAGACCAGAGCTAAGTCAGAGAACCAGCACGTGGTGCTACAAGAAACTGGACACAAGTGCAAAGCAGACAGGGAACTCAAAGGCCTAAACAATCCCAATTCTGAGGATGACAAGCAAGACCTATGTACAGTTATATTTCTACATTTCTAGACAACCAGACCTCTTTGATTAATGTACAGTCATTAGAGTCACCTTAACCATCACTAATATTCACTGACATTTTGAAGTATGCACACTAGACTATCCCATGATTCAACAGGAGCTGTACAGGCATTTGCAGGGAAAAAATGGCAGAAGGCCAGGAGTAGTTTTTTTTTAAAGGGAAAGTTACAGAATAAAACATTATGACTAAAATGTGTTGTGTGTCTGAACAGGGCTTTCAATGAAATTACTGTTATAATGTTGGTGTGACGTCATACATCGAAATACGATAGGAAGATGGTGGACATAGTGGGGCTGAGGTGGTGCGGATACTACACTTCCATACTGAAAAAGTCTACTTCTTGACTGGTTCAACTGTAGTACATTCAGTTGACGTGTGCCATTTCGAATGCAGCCTAAAAGCCTGTTTTTAAAGGAAAGGACCAGTGATTTTTTTACTGAGCTCAGAGAATGGAACCTTGGTCTTAGTCCACATTGAACACAGGAATTATGCCTCCTGTTGGCCACCATCTGTAAGGTCTCCTCTCTGGCCCGCTGCTGCTCTGAACTACAATCCCCAAACTGCTACAGGAATTCACTCCACAGACACAACCATTCAGACACGGACTCTCAGCTCACCCTCTCCTGAGTCTACTTACTCCTTGTGATGTACTGCTCCTGCTTTCAGAATGTAACAAGCAATTTATCATTGATGTATTTCCATGTATGGCCCTCTTTGGTATTTGACCATGTTTCTTGCCTTAGCTTACTTTTGTATTTGTCTGCCATTGTACCTTTTGGATTTGGATTATTTCCTGTTTATTTCATTACCGTTTTGCATCTTCCTTTTTGCTTTTGTCTGCTCTGTTTGTATCAACCTTGGACTTTTTTTACTACGATTTTGTATAGCCCTTTTGCGCCTAAGTTTTACCATTTACTTTTGCGTTTGTCTACACTTTCTCTAGTCTCCATTCCTTACACCAATACATCTTCCAGCAAACAGACCAGCTTTCTTTGGACATCTCGCATCTCGCAAAGCAGACCCTGACAGACAGGTCTGGCAGATTGTTCCTGATTAGTTTCTGATTTGCATCTTGCTCTGGTGTTGAGGCAGTGACTTTGGGAAATGTCAAATGTACACAGCCTGAGTAGAAGGTCTGCAAACTTTACTTTCCAGTCTTAAAAAATTAGGACTGGTGTGAACTTTTGGCATCTACATTCTGAGTGCCCAACAGTACTAACAACTGCAGTGACAGCCAGTAACACGTGATGCAAATGACATGGCAGAGTGTGGGCCTGCTCACATCAGTCTCTGGATTGGGTTGAGAGATATATATGGGGCAGCCGTGGCCTGGTGGCTACGGATGTGATCTTGTGATCGGTAGGTCTCCAGGTTCGATCCCCGGGCAGGTCATGACTGAACTGCGCTTGAGCAAAGCACTTAACTCCCAACTGCTCCCTGGGTGCCATGGATAGGGATGCCCACTGCTTTGGGCACATATTCTCGCAGCCTAGTGTGTGTATGTTTCACTGCACTGATCGGACAAATGCAGAGGTCAAATTCTTTTATGT
This sequence comes from Crenuchus spilurus, assembly GCA_036984385.1. NCBI lineage: Eukaryota > Metazoa > Chordata > Actinopteri > Characiformes > Crenuchidae > Crenuchus > Crenuchus spilurus. The sequence continues at coordinate 21,174 of BRDA01043820.1, forward strand.
GCAATCACAATGGTAAATTTGAGTCTAATATAATCTATAAAGATAGAACAAAACATAGCCCACCAAACACAGAAACAGCTATTTCATTTGTACCACCACAAAAAACATCAGAATGATTTAGAGGAAATATAACTAACAAAGTGGCAGAGATGTTTAAAAACAGGAAGACCACAACAAAAACCAGGAGTGTTAAAACATGTATTGTTTACATACTTTTTACTGGAGATAAACTGAAATACTTTCCTAATGGATCCAGTAACTTGTTGATAGCCAACCAAAGGAGTTACAGCACATGCATGTCCACTAATAATGTTATAAAATGTATAAAAGTGTGGAGTCAGAGATTTCTATGTGCTGCCATGTTTTCCATAAATAAGTTAAAAATATGTCTCTATTATTACTGCATGGACTAATTAGTTCAAAAGCTCACAAGACAAAAAAATTCTCACTTGTTACAGAAATGTATCTAATATAATGTCATTTATAAACTGTCATCTGCAAATCTCTTGGTCTATTATTGTTTTACAGTAATCATATTTTAAGAATTTCTCTAAGTAGCTTCAGCAGCATTCAAGTGCACAACCGTCTAAAGTCGGACATTAAAGGACAACTTCTTATATGCTATGTTATGGTTGCTCGCTGCAGATCAAATACACTTTTCTTTCAAAGCAATGCAGCATTCATGAAAACAATGAGCAAAAACACTGACATCTATTAAAATTGGCCTCAAATGACATTTCATCATTAATTGATTATATTTTATACTGGACAAAGAGCTGACTTTCATGTTGAAATCTTATGGATACAGTGAGAAACTTTATACATCTCTTTGCTGTACATGACACTGATCAATAAGCTCTATGACCTAAAATTCATGGTTCTAATAAATGAAGTAATTATCTAAATTGTTTTTTTAATTGCTTTTGAACCATTTATGTTTGCTTGAATTTCCTTCAAACTCCTTTAATCCCTTTTTTCTACTTCAAAAGTGTCATAATTGTTTCTTTTACCTGTCCTGATGTAGAGCTGTGCATCATTATTATCTCACTTTGACTTCTGCTGCTCTGTACATAATAGCAGCAGTGCTGTCCAATATTGTACACTCTGTTGGGGACAAGATTTGTGGTCCTGAAGTATTGATGGAAATGAGGCAACTGGTACAATTCTGCTCCAGCATTAAAACACACATGAAAGTAGAATAAAACTAATCAATCATTATTGATTATTATTAATATCTTTATTTTTTTACTAACTCCTCATACTGTTTAGGAATAACAGGCTGAGCTTTACCAGCTCAACACAATCCATTAAAACTGTTCTGGAAACAAATTAAACCTTGAAGATGAAAATTTAAATATTGTACAAGTTATAATATACTTAAATGACTCTCTGAACCATGAGTAGAATATTGCATATATTAAAGGATTCACAGAGGAATTCATGTATACTAGCCAGGAAAACACAATCCATAGCACCGACAAAGAAGATAAACTTTCAACTGACAGAGAACCTAAGTAAAACGGTATCCAGAAAACCAGATAAAGGAAAATAACAATGCCCAGTGTTCTTGCTGCTTTGGTTTCAGAAGAACTTGAAATTTTACTCCCATGTTTCTGAGAGACACCTTTCCTCAAAGCTCTAACAGCCTTAGCCTGACGTCTCGCCACATGAAAAATCATTGAATAAAAAATAAGTATAACAGAGCAAGGGGTTAGAAATGTGACCACTAGGTCAACAATCACCCACGAATATTTTGTGTAAATGATACACTCTCCACAACATCTAGTGGATGCCTGAGATTCAAAGAGTTGGTCATTAAAATACAAATAGATGATGACGTACAAAAGACAAAAAGACCAGCCTAGAATTATGGTCAATGAGGTTTTACAAACAGTGGTTTTAGTAGAATAAAGCAGAGGATCACTGACAGCAATGTACCGATCAACTGCAATAAGAGCCATACTAAAGAGTGATGCTGTAACTGAGATGCCACTAATTACTGAATACACAGAGCACACCAAGTTCCCCAAATACCAACATGAGTCCATCAATAGCATTATATTCACAGGCATAGTAAACAGTCCCACCAGTAGATCTGCCACAGCCAGAGAGAGGATGAGCAGGTTGGTTGGAGTGTGGAGCTGCTTGAAGTGAGAGATGGAGATGATCACCAGCAGGTTCAGAAACACAGTGCACACAGATATACATGAGAGAAACATCAACAAAACCATATTCCCAGGACCGGTTCTGACCACCTTTCTGCAAGATAAGTTGTTGTCAGGAAAGCAGTATTGATGTGCCATGTTCTGCTGAAGATCAGTCATGTTCATCTGGTAAAGATGAGTCTGGTTGCTGAGGGAGATATTGTGATGTTTAAAGTACTGGAAAGATGCCCTCCTCTGATGTATTTAAATAGCTAAATATGAACCCTCCTACTGACATATGAGTGGTTGTTGTGTTCTCAGGAACCTTTTACATCATACTACATCTTCAGTACACTTGTAGCTAATCACTTAAATTATGTTAATAATACACAAATAACATCTGGCTCAAATGTACCAAAACAGAGCTGAGTCATATCTAGCAGTGATATAGCAGTGTTGCCTTTTTATTGGTCCTGACAAACTGCATTCAAGACATATAAAGTTGTGGTTTACTCAAAGTAAAAATGCTTCAGAATATGGCTGGATGTGCTAAAATCAGTCTTCCAGTAATGAGTGCTACAACAAAATGGACCCAAGTGCACAGCAGACAGTGACCTCAAAGGCTTAAACAAGAGAAACAAACAAAAAAAAACAAAAAAAACAACAATACCAATCCTAACTGAGCATTAACAATAAAACTCCCAGTTCACTAAGAACTCTTGTTACCTGAAGGGTGATCCAGTCACTGAACGAGTCTTGTAATCTGTGTAATTTTCTTTAAGCATTTCTGTGATGTATGATGGCATACAACCAGAGAGCTTTAAAGATAAAATGTAAAATCTTTCCCTATGCAAATCTAAAGATGACCAGCCAACTTTTTCATACAATAAACAGTGACGTGTGCTGTAGGGGTCACCAGTGATGAATCTTAACGCAGAGTGATATACAGAGTCTAATAGTTTAAGTGAGCTGATGTGTGTCTGTATATCACATCACCATAGTCAAGAACTGGCAACAGTGTTGCTTCAATTATCCTTTTACTTGTGTGTGTGCTGGGAAACATGATCTGTTACAATACAATAAAGCAGCTTTTGTCTTAATTTGCTTATGAGTTGGTTAACATGATGCTTAAAAGGTACATTTCTCATGTAAACATATGCCACAGTATTTATATTCACCAACTCTTTCCAAATCAGATCCTTTCAGAGTTTAGATTTTAAAACTATTCAAATCAATATTACATGATCTGAAAACAGCATACATTTAGTTTTCTCTGCTTTTAAAACTAACATTGTTATAAAAAGCAGACTGTAAGGCATTAAAAGAATACTGCAGTTTCTCCACTGCATCTCCAATGTGGTCAGCTGAGCAATATAAAATTGTATCATCAGCATATACAGTGTTTCACAAAAGTTAGTACACCCCTCACATTTCTGCAGATATTTGAGTATTTCTTTTCATGGGACAACACTGACAAAATGACAATGACACAATGAAAAGTAGTCTGTGTGCAGCTTATATAACAGTGTCAATTTATTCTTCCCTCAAAATAACTCAAAATACAGCCATTAATGTCTAAACCACCGGCAACAAAAGTGAGTACAACTCTTAGTAAAAGTTCCTGAAATGTCAATATTTTGTGTGGCCACCATTATTTTCTTAACCCTCCTGGGCATGGAGTTTACCAGAGCTTCACAAGCTGCCACTGGAATGCTTTTCCACTCCTCCATGACAACATCACGGAGCTGGCGGGATATTTGAGACTTTGCGCTCCTCCACCTTCTGCTTGAGGATGCCAGAAAGATGTTCTATTGGGTTTAGGTCTGGAGACATGCTTGGCCAGTCCATCACATTTACTCACAGCCTCTTCAATAAAGCAGTGGTCATCTTAGAGGTGTGTTTGGGGTCATTATCATGCTGGAACACTGCCCTGCGACCCAGTTTCCGGAGGGAGGGGATCATGTTCTACTTCATTATTTCACAGTACATATTGGAGTTCAACTCCCCAACACCTTCTGCACTCATGCAGCCCCAGACTATGACATTCCCACCACCATACTTGACTGTAAGCATGACACATTTATCTTTGTACTCCTCACCACACATATTTGAGACTATCTGAACCAAACAAATTAATCTTCATCATAGGACATGGTTCCAGTAATCAATGTCCTTTGTTGACATGTCTTCAGCAAACTGTTTTCAGGCTTTCTTGTGTACAGACTTCAGAAGAGGTTTTCTTCTGGGGTGACAGTCATGCAGACTAATTTGATGTAGTGTGCAGCGTAAGGTCTGAGCACTGACAGGCTGACCCCCCACCTCTTCAATCTCTGCAGCAACGCTGACAGCACTCCTGCATCTATCTTTCAAAGACAGCATTTGGATGTGACACCAGGCACGTGCACTTAGCTTCTTTGGACGACTAACGCGAGGTCTGTTCTGAGAATCTCTAAATTCTCCCAGCGAAGCCACTGGCCTTGTTTGACCATATACAAATCATACTAAAATACTTGTAGGTAGTTCCTTAAAATGCTTAAAATTTCTTCTAACAACCATCCAAGAGCCTGACCTTTTAATGCTGGTATCTGTAAAGCATCAAATGGGGCAGTGATCACTAATACCATGGTCAAATATACTATTGTGGGGTCACAAACGTTTGGTCTTGTTGGTTCTGTAATTAATTGCTTAACAGAGAAATTATCATACAGTTCTTTCAGAGGATCAGATGCATTTGGAAACCAGTGGAGATTTTACTAATTACTGTAACTTACAGTTACATTTCGGGACACCCAAACCTCTTTTGACTTCTGGGACAGGACAGACATTAGTTACTTTTACCATCACCAATATTCAGCATCCACCTCTATGATGCAACAGTAGCCAGTCCACACCAGAACTCTCTCCCCATATTAGCTATTAGACAGTGAGGTGAAACTAAAAATGTCTGAAATTGCCTACACACAGTTACATTTGAGGCATTTAGCAGACACTCTTATCCATAGCAACTTATAGTTGGGGGTTAGCTGCCTTACTCAAGGACACTTCAGTCATGATCCGGGGATCGAACGTGCAAGACCATATCCCTAAACACCAGGCCATGGCTGACCCTGCACCAGGCAGGACTGCCTACTTCCATACTACATAGAATGTGAAAATTAACCGGATTACCTATTAAATCAGGAGACATTTTGAAGTATGCATCAGCAGCAAACTGCACCATCCCATGATTCAACAGCAGAGTGGAAGACAAGTGAAACAAATGGCAGAAAGCAGTAAGTAGTTTCTTTATAAGTGTAAGTTACAAAATTAAACATTATGACAAATTTATTTGCAGAGAAGAAGTTGAATAGTTTAGGTAAAGTTATCTATGAATATGGAATGGCAAGGTTTGGTAGGTTGCAGAAAAAGCAAAGGGGACAAGATATTGTGAAGTCAAGATGGCAAGTAGAAATAGATAAACTAGTACAGGAGTTAAGGGCTCTTAGGAAGCAGTGAAGGCGAGTAGGGGAAGAGGAAAAAGAGGGCATCAAGGTATTGCAGAAAGAGCTTAAGGGTAGGCTGGCAGTGTTGAGAAGAGCAGAAAACTTGAGGAAAATGAAGAGAAAGAAGGAACATGCTAGAGCAGCGTTCTTCAGGAATCCTTTTAATTTTGTAAAGACCTTATTTGGTAAAGAGAAATCTGGGAGTTTAAAAGCTGGAAAGAGGGAATTAGAGGAGCATGTCAGTGATGTGTATACTGATAAGGATAAAGCAGAGTTGCCACAAGATATTCCACCACTAGGTGAAATAGAGCAGCATATGGATGTTAGCCCACCAAAATGGAGTGAGGTTCAAGGTGTAGTGCATCATGCAAAGGCAGGTTCTGCGAAAGGGCCTAATGGTGTGCCGTATCGGGTGTACAAATATGCACCTGAGGTCTTGAAACTTTTGTGGAGGTTGATGGTCATAGTTTGGAAGAAAGGGAGCATTCTAAAAGAATGGAGAAGAGCAGGTGGTATCCTTATCCCTATGGAGAAAGATGCTGTAGGTATAGAACAGTTTCGGCCCATAAGTATTCTTAATGTGGAGGGTAAGATTTTCTTTAGTGTGATAGCGCAGAGACTTGCTGCGTATTTGAAAGGAAATAAATTAATTGACATGTCAGTACAAAAGGCAGGGGTTTCTGGCTTTGCAGGATGTTTGGAAAATAGCAGCATGATTGTTACATCATGGCAGCATTTAGAAATAGGTATAATGGCTGGTTGTACGATTTCACCATTAGCATTTACAATGGCGATGGAGTTAGTAATCAGGGCCATGCAGAGAGGTTGCATGGTGGTACTCGGCTTCCCCCAATCAGGGCTTACATGAATGACATGACGACCCTGACGACTACTGTGCCTTGCACACTGAGGTTGGCTAGGCTGAAAGTTAAACCGACCAAGTCTAAAAGTCTGTCGATTGCCAAAACTTGTTCAGGAAAATTTTGTGATGGAAGGAGAAATTATTCCTTCAGTACTGGAGAGACCAGTGAAGAGCTTAGGTAGATGGTATAGTGCAGCACTAAATGACATAGACCAAGTTGTGGAAATAAAGGCTGATTTGGTGAAGGCTATTAATAACATAGATAGCTCATGCCTGCCAGGGAAGTTGAAATTGTGGTGTTTGCAGTTTGGCTTACTGCCTCGTATTAGATGGCCGTTGACAGTTTATGATGTTTCGATTACAGAAGTAGAGAGGATGGAAAGGGTTATGAACAAGGCCATAAGGAAGTGGTTAGGGGTGCCACAGTGTTTAAGTAGCGTGTCGTAGTATGGGAGAGGGGTACTGGAGCTACCACTCACAAGTTTAGTTGAAGAATTCAAATGTGCAAAAGGTGAGTCGAGAGATGATTTTGTCATGATCAAAGGATGCAGTGGTTAAAGCAGCAGCACCAGTCACAAAAGCAGGAAGGAAGTGGAACCCACGAGTGGCAGTGCAGGTAGCCAGGAGCTCATTAGAGCTAAGGGATGTGATTGGCCAAGTGCAATGTGGAAGAACGGGCCTTGGGTCAGGTGATTCATGGAAAGCTTTTAGTAAGGCCACATCGCCAGAAAGAAGGCAAACGATTAGATTTATTCCTGATCAGGAAGAGGAGGCACAGTGTGCAACAGCAGCATCACAGGCCAAACAAGGCCAGTGGCTTCGCTGGGAGAATTTAGAGAAGTGGAAGATCACTTGGCAAGAACTGTGGGCAATGGAGGCAGGTCGTATTAAGTTTTTGCTTGGAGCAACTTATGATGTCCTTCCAACTCCACAAAACCTTGGACAGTGGGTAGGTGAAGAACCTAGTTGTAGATTATGTAGAGGGGTTGGCATGCTGAGGCATATTTATCAGCATGTAAGGTTAGTTTGTTGCAGGGGAGGTATACATAGAGGCATAATCAGGTGCTAAGGGTGTTAGCATGTTTGTTGGACAGCAAACGCTTGGAGGTGAATGCATTGATGAGTGGCTGTAGTAATAAAGTGATTAGGTTTGTCCGTGAGGGGGAACATATTTGAGAGCATGCACAGGCCATAAATACTGGTAGATGGGGTGAAGTGCGAGATTGGAAAATGCTGGTGGATGCAGGTAAAATACTGCAGGTGCATTGCGTTAACTACACTGAGGCCAGATATGGTGCTGTACTCTGAAAGTAAACAGATTCCTATATTCTATACAGTTTATTTCATAGAATTAACAGTTCCATTTGAGGATGCAGTTGATGAAGCATTTGAAAGGAAGAAGCTGAAGTACGCAGACTTGGCGGCTGAGGTGAGGGAGCGCGGGTGGCAGGCAGATGCAAGACCAGTGGAGATAGGTGTTAAAGGATTTGTAGCCAAGTCTGCTACATCCCTGCTTGTGCAGTTTGGCATCAGGGGCCAGAAGCTAAGGGCAGCTGTGTAGGAGTTATCAGAAACAGCTGAAAGGTCTAGTCAGTGGTTGTGGATGAGGAGAACACAGACTAGTTGAGGAAATACACTGTAAAGGAGCTGTTTTGGTGGTTGGTGATGTAGCACGTAAAGATCACATGGAACCGGTGTCACTGAGCATGCATTTACAGTGCCAGTGGGGCTAGATACAGCCTTAGTCACCAGGGAGTCCAGTGTGGATTTACGTTTGTTAAGGGTAAGGAAGGTCTGTAGAGCTAGCTTGGAGGGGGGTGGGTCTGGGACGCCAGACTTCACTGTTGAGCCTTCTAGAGGTGTTGTGGGCTTAATTCAGCGAAACACTGATGAGGGAAGGTGCCTACCTGATGACCCCTGTGAAGAGCTAGTAATGCAGTGTATGGTTTGGGCTCAATGAGTAACCGTAGATGTTAAGGGTAGCTGGTTGCTGATCGGATCATAAACGGCCACAGCAACCATAGAGTGAAGCTGTAGGAATGAAACAATAGATTAGTGTGGCTGCCGGTGGTAAGAGAGTAGGGTGGGCCCTATGTGAAGCTCTAATGGTTTGGCATAGGATATTTTACATCTGATCTTGTGTATGATTGTAATAATTGTGTATCTGAATGGGGCTTTCAGTGAAGTCACTTGTATAGTGGTGGTGTGATGTCATATGTCAAAGAATGTTAACAAGGTGGCGGATATGGTGCGTCTGAGAGAGTGTGGATGCTACACATTTCCATACTGATAAAGCATACTGCTCTACTTGTCAAAAAGTGCATACTGGTTTAACTGTAAGATGCACTTTCAAAGTACACAATTTCGAATGCAGCCTAAGCCCGTTTTTAAAGGAAAAAACCAGAGATCTTTTACTGAACTCAAAGAATTGACACCTTGATCTTAGTCCACACAGAGAACACAGGAATTGTGCCTCCTTTTGTCCACCAACATATCTTCCAGCAAACAGAAAGTTTTCTTTGGACATCTCCCATTCAAGGACAAAGCAGACCCTGACAGACAGGTTTGGCTGATTGTTCGTTATTAATTTCAGACCGATTTGCATCTTGCTTTGGGGTTGAGGTAGTGACTGAGGTAAGAGGTCATCTGGCAAACATACACAGCCTGAGCTTAGCATGTTCAAACTTTAATTTATCTTTAAAAAATTAATAGGGCTGGTGTCAAAATGATTGGCATCAAAACTGTGTGCCCAACAGTAATAACTCTGGTGAGTGCTCAGTGACAAGTGATACAAATGACATGGCAGTATTTTAGTTTCTTAACCCTCTGGAGTCGGCTCTCCTGCTGGTGGCATATTAACAAAACTCTGCATTAACACTTATATAATTAAACGAAGCATGCCCCAAAAACCTTAAAGGGATCAGTTTTCAAATATATATAGCTTGAAACTAAATATTTTAGATTATTGTGACATGTCTGTGTGAGACAGGCAGACAAGCTGTGCATATTTTCACACCAAAAGACCCGATCCATCATTTACGGTATATGATGACATGTTTTTTCCGGACATTCCATTGGTGGATTCCAGTGGCCAGGAATCTGTGGAATGTTAACAAACAAGCTAAGATGAACCTAAATAATAGACCTCTTCTGAGTGTTCACACCTATCTCATAAATATTCAATGTACACTTAGTGACTGAGTGAAAACAGAGTGTCAACTCACATTTCTTAATCTTAACAAATTAAACCACATACAATTTCTGAAGTTTGTAATAACCGTTGTGAAACACACCTATGTTTATTCAGTTCTGAGCTCAAAAGTCTTGGTTAGAAATGTTTAGAGTGTTTTTTTTTTCATAATATATTAGCACATCTGAAAATATTTTTATATTTTATATTTATAAGTTTAGAGCAGATTTGACACTCTTACTGTTTTGACACTTTTGTTGCTGAGTTTGTGCTGAACAAAAGTCTGTGCAACAGAAAATAATTTTAGATGGGTGTAATTTGTGAAAAAGTCAAGTCACATCAGACTATATCAGAGTGTCTGAAACACCCTCAGACTCCAGAGGGTTAAAAGCCCAAACATCCTTAATCAGAATGTGAGGCATTGTAGCTTGTTCACAGAGCAGCACTGCTCTCCACTGACTACAACTCTCCTTTTGTTCAGAGAACCTTCAATAGCTAAATACTGGCATCACTCAAACTAACTCCCTGCATGTGTGTTTATCCACATCTTTGCTGGGAACCTTGCCTGTCTGGATCAGTGTCTACAGTCTGCCTACCTCCACCTTAAACCAAGCTATCCAAGATGGTAGCCTTCCAAAGGTTCATGCGAGTTAGACCTCCACAGTGGCATGCTAAATTTGAGCTACTGCATAACCTCAGTTATATTTCAGTTGTATCCAAACTAGCTTTCAGAAAGGAAACTTTAGTCTTGTTCTCAGTGGTATTCACAGAAATGTCCCAGTGTCTTGTCACAGCCCTAAAAACTCAAACCAGTTGTCCTCATCATTGCTGTCTCATGTCAGCCTCAGCTACCTTTACATGGAATCTGGTGGTCATACCAATGCTTTATTGTGGATACCTTGTCTCAGGATTTGCTGCTTATTTAAAAGCATATTTATATGCCATGTAATGAAATATCAACATTCCTATATTCTAAAATTAAATTATTTTATAATATTGAAGACTGACGACTGATCTGATACCATTAACTCCACAAAAAATCTATACATTTCAAAAATCAAAAATATCAAATGTCACAACTACAAACATTATTTTCGTATTTATTTCACATACGGTGGCTGACTCATACAATAAGTGAAAGTGCCATTGACTAAAAAATGAAAAAGATTACACAACAAGCCTAGTGATAAAGTGATGTAAATAAATCAACAACTGTCATATGCAAATCTATTGTTTTGTTATTGGTTTTACACAGTAAGTCTATATGAAGAAATTCCATAAGCAGCTTCAGCAGTATTCATGTGTGCAACTGTGAAAATACAGACATACACAGTACGATTCACTATATGCTATGCTGTGGGTGCCAGTACTGTATGTCAAACAGCTGTTTCTTTCAAAGCAATGCAGAATTCCTGGAAATGAGAAAGAGCAAAAAAAATCATTTCAATATAAAAAAAATGACCTCAAATGACACTCTCTCTATTTTTTTTATTATACTGGCCAAATAACTAAATTTCATGTTGAAATACTATTTTTACAGTAAGAAACTTCATACAGCTCTTTCCTGAAGGGGACATTGCTCAATAAGTTATATGACCAAAATATCATGTTTCTACTATGGTTCTAATAATAGAGTTTATGTTTATCTACTAAAATCTCTAAATCTCTAAAATTATGTTTCTGGAAATGCTCTGAAACCAAGCAAGTTTGCCTGAATCTGCATCATACTCCTTCAATCCCATTTCCTGCTCCAACAGAGGCTTAATTTAGCCTTGTACATTCCTAATGTAGCGCTGTGCCTCTTATTATTTCCCAGCTGACTCTGAATCTGCTCTGTAGATAACAGCAGCAATCATGAGCATACAGTTTTGTCCACTGTGTTGCTGATGAAACATGAGATCTTAAAGTATGGATGGCAATGAGACATCTGGTCAAACTGTACAAAGTACTACAACATTAAAATACACATTTAAGTACAATATACGTAATAAATGTGTGTTATTTTCCTACTCCTACTGCAGTTTGGGAATAGGAACTAATGTTTTCCAACTCAACACAATTTCTCAAAAATGTTCAGGAATCAAATTAAAACTTGAAGATGAAGATTCAAATATTTTACAAGTTAAAATACACTTACATGACTCCCTGAACCATGAGTAGAATATAGCATATATTAAAGGATTCACTGAGGAATTGATGTATACTAGCCAGGTAAACACAACCCAAAGTACTGACAAAGAAGATAAACTTTCAACTGACAGAGAACCTAAGTAAATTGGTATCCAGAAAACAAGGTAAAGGAAAATAACAATGCCCAGTGTTCTCGCTGCTTTGGTTTCAGAAGAACTTGAAATTTTAGCTCCACATTTCTCCGAGACACCTTTCCTCAAAGCTCTAACAGCCTTAGCCTGATGTCTCGCCACATGAAAAATCATTGAATACAAAACAAGTATAACAGAGCAAGGGGTTAGAAATGTGATCACTAGGTCAACAATCACCCAGGAATATTTTATGTAAATGATACACTCTCCATAACATCTAGTGGATATCTGAGATTCAAGCAGATGCTCATTAAAATATAAATAGATGGTGATGTACAAAAGACAAAAAGACCAGCCAAGAATTATGGTCAATGAGGTTTTAGAAACAGTGGTTTTGGTGGAATAAAGCAGAGGATCACTGACAGCAATGTACCGATCAACTGCAATGAGAACCATACTACAGACAGATGCTGAAATTGAAACATAGCATATTACTGCATAAACAGAGCATGCTGTTTTCCAAAGATACCAACAGGAGTCCATCAACAGCATTATATTCACAGGCATAACAATCAGTCCTACAAGAAGATCTGCCACAGCCAGAGAGAGGATGAGCAGGTTGGTTGGAGTGTGGAGCTGTTTGAAGTGAGAGATGGAGATGATCACCAGCAGGTTCAGAAACACAGTGCACACAGATACACATGAGAGAAAAATCAACAAAACTATATTCCCAGGACCGGTTCTGACCACCTTTCTGCAAGATGAATTATTGTCAGGAAAGCAGTATTGATCTGTCATGTTCTGCTGAAGCTCAGTCATTGTCTTCTGATACAGATGTGTTTGATTGTTGGAGGTCATATTGTGCTGTTTAAAGTACTGGAAAGATGGCATCTTGTAATGTGTTTAAATATCTAACTATGAATCCGCCTACTGACATATGAGTGGCTATTATGTGCCCTGGGAACATTTTGTACATCATACTACATCATCATTACATCTGTAGCTTCTCACTTAAATGATGTTCATAGTATACAAATATCATGTTGCCTTTTTCATCCTGACCAACTGTTTTCAAACCAAACAAAGTTGTGGTTTACTCAAATGCCTAAACAACAGAAACCAAACAAAATAACAATCCTAACTGAATATGAATAATAATACATGCACACAGTTACATTTCTACATTTCTAGACATTCAAAGTTCTTTGAGATTTGGGACAGGACAGACATTAGACTCACCTTAACCATTACCAATATTCAGTATCCACCTCTATGATGTAACAGCAACCAGTCCACACCAGAACTCTCACCCCACATTAGCTATTAGACAGAGGTGAAACTAAAACTGTTGGAAACTGTCTACATCCCTACTACATAGTATGTGAAAAGAGTAGGTGAGAGTGACTAGTGTGTCCAAATAGTAGCTCTATGACCTCAGAGAATTGAGACCTTGGTCTTAGTCCACACAGATCACAGGAATTGTGCCTCCTGTTGGCTAGCAACACATCTTCCTGCAAACACACAAGCTTTGCTTGGACAGACCCTGACAGACAGGTTTGGCTGATTACTTTCAGATTGATTTGCAGTTTGCTCTGGCGTTGAGGCAGTTACTGCGCGTCTGGTGTA
>BRDA01043822.1:0-10481 GCA_036984385.1 Crenuchus spilurus
CTGACAGCTATTTTTGACGGTCACAGGCATACTCATGACAGGAGCTTGGCTTATTTTATTGTACAAACAGACATTCAAAAAGGACATCACCCCAACCAAAGATGGTGCGCAGCCTCAACTTTTTTCTCTTCTGAGCACGCTCTTGTTGCAATTTGCAAATGCAAGCAATATGGCGGCATCCATATGGTAAAGGTGTAAAAAGTGTATGGGTGTACTGTAGTGAGGCTGCACTTTTGATGGCTGATAGTGTTGAAACATCATCCCAAACAGAGCACACAGGTTGTCTTGCTGAAGGGTGCCCTCTTGTGGCACAAGTCTTTATAGTACACAATGTCCCTTTAGTGCTGCACAGCCTCAAATAAATGCTTTCTGGGACTTCAGCTGTCAATTTTAAGCATGTGTTATTACATTACAATTCATTACACATTGTCTGAATTGTTATTTTACAGCAAATCATCAACATTTTGTATTGTATTGTTATGATTTGGTTAGAATGAGAATGAGCACACTGGAGTGTTAAGAGGTTATATCACTGATTTTTCTGTTATACTGTTTCTCATTAGGCTGAATGGAATTTTTGGCAGCAACCTAGAGAGCTTTGTCAAACCTAACAACTGGAGCTATGAAGAATTAAAGAACAGGTTTGTGGACGAAGGATGAGGACATTGCCATCAACGTTTGATCCCCTGCCAGGCGGAATGATGATAGCTCATGGCTACAGTTCATCTCAGTTTCCTACCTCAGCTCATCACACACACGCACACACACACACTATATATATATATATATATGTATATATAGTGAGGAAAATAAGTATTTGAACACCCTGCAAATTTGCAAGTTCTCCCACTTAGAAATCATGGAGGTGTCTGAAATGTTCATCTTAGGTGCATGTCCACTGTGAGAGACATAATCTAAAAGAAAAAATCCAGAAATCACAATGTATGATTTTTTAATAATTTATTTGTGTGTTACTGCTGCAAATAAGTATTTGAACACCTGCCAATCAGCAAACATTCTGGCCCTCAAAGACCTGTTAGTCCGCCTCTAAAAAGTCCACCTCCACTCCACTTATTATTCTAAATTAGAAGCACCTATTTGAGGTTGATAGCTGCATAAAGACACCTGCCCACCCCACACAATCAGTAAGACTCTACTACTAACATGGCTAAGACCAAAGAGATGTCCATAGACACCAGAGACAAGATTGTAAACCTCCACAAGGCTGAAAAGGGCTACGGAAGCTCGTAACCCCAAGATGCTACTATTTGATTCAATTATCTTACAGTGAGCTTTGGAGAACTTTTTCACTTTTCTTACCATCCTTCTCACTCTCACCTCCTTCTTGGTGGCAAAATACACTTGCGTCCTCTTCCAGGCTTGTTTGTCACAGTACCAGATGTTTTGAACTTGTTGATGATTGCTCTGACTGTAGATAAGGGCATCTGCAGGTGAGTGGCTTTTTTCTTGTAGCCATTGCCTGATTTATAAAGGTTGACACACATCTGCCTTACTTGAATAGTGTGTTCTCTTGTCTTTCCCATGTTTAAGACTGAGTAAGAGAAAAAAGCTTCTGTGTAACGCTATATTTATACGCCAGGGAAACAGGAAGTGATGATTTACTAATTACAGGTTCCTAGATACTATGATCCACTTTATAAATTACAATAAAAATTACATAAATGGTTCAAATACATTTATTTGCAATAAATTGTTAAGGGTGCCAATAATTGTGGAACAGGTCATTTTATGGGAAAAAATTATTTCTTAGGATTTTTTTCTTTCTTTCTTTTTTTCACTTGAGTTGAAGGTTGCTTTTTTTTAAACTTCAGAGTGAGATTATTCTTCTGCAATAAAAAATTATTTGAAGGCTTTTAACACATTTTAACTAGGGGTGCCAATAATTAAATAACAAGTGAGACTTAAGAGTCTCTAGTGTCAGTGATTGTGTGTAGCAGTCTTGCCACCATCTGTGTCGCTGTGTCGTTACATGAATATACCTCTTTTTGGCTTCCAATCCTGTCCCCACTTCTCCTTCCTCTACCAAGGTAGAGCCAGCACTATGGCAGAGCTAGGACTCACAGTGACAACATTCCCTCACCAGCCTGTCAAAGTTGCTACGGTCAACTCCAGCCTGTCCCTGTGGTCATGCCCCCAATTCAGCCTGTACTAGTGGTCATGCCCCTGCTTGACCCTGTCCTGGTGGTCATGCTCCAGCTCCACCCTGTCCCAGTGGTCATGCTCCAGCTCCGGCCTGTCCTGGTGATCATGCCCCGATTCAACCTGTCCTGGAAGGTCATGCCCCTGCTCCATCCTGTCCCGGCGGTTACGCTCCAGCTCCGGCTTGTCCTGGTGGTCATGTCCCATAGCGTGGCGATGGCTAGGAAAGCTGCCCCCTTCAGAGCAACTCCAGAGCCCACCCCTCTTAGTACAGCGGTGGTCAGGAAGACAGCTTCCCTTGCTACAGTAGCCAGGATAGCTGCCCCTCCCCCATTCTGGCCTTTACAACCCTCTTCAAGGTGGCCAGGAAGGCCGCACCCTGTCACTCAGGCCCCTTGGGCTGCTCCTCAGGTTACTCAGGCCTTTTGGGCCACTCAATCTTTTCTTACTGCATGGCCTGTTCACCCTCCTCAGGCAGCCCTGGACATGGCTACGGGCCCTCTATGGACCCACAGTTATTGAGACTCTGTTCTCAGCACTGCCCTGGACCTGGTAATCTATCTAGCCCTTTTTGGTTCCATTGTCTATTGTCAGTCATTGTATGTGACAGTCTTGCCACCATCTGTGTCGCTGTGTCGTTGTATGAATAAATGTCTGTTTAGCTTCCAATCCTGTCTCCACTTTTCTTTACCCACAACAGCACAACAACAATTATATTATTATTATTATTATTATTATAATTGTTATTGTTATTGTTGTTGTTGTTACTACTACTACTACTACTACTACTACTACTACTACTACAGCAGGTGATGCCACAAATCAGCTTTTCAGGAATCCAGTGAGCAAACCAACAGAGATGTTTGTATTGAATGTCTCCAAGAATTCTTAAAAGTTTAACCCATTCTCCTCTATTAGACACTGCACAACAAAAAAATAAGTTAAATACCAGAGGAAAAAGAAGAGTAGAAGTACAAAAAAGTTTATATATATAGTACCAAAAATTGGTTCTTTGGCTTGTAACTGTAATGGAATCCTTTTTGTTATTATATAGATTTAGGTATGATATAGATATATAGGTTCAGCCAAGCTTGTAGACCCTAGAAGGTCTCCAAAATGGGTCATTCCAACATCTAATGCCTATGTTCCTTAGCAACATTCAGCACTTTCATTCCAAATGCTAAAAAGTCATGAAAATATTTGACCAGCCAATAGAATGCCAGGAATGTATAAAAGTAGGTGTGACAATGTAAAACTTGCTGTTGAAGTATACAATAAAAAATATATGTATACTGGATGTTTGGCACGAGGACGTCGAGACTGTTCTTACCCACTGCAGTGAGTCTGTACAACAAAGTCTCTAACTCACCTGTTCCTAAAATAATTTCACTGATTAAGATTGATTTGGGCGGCACGGTTGCTTAGTGGTTAGCACGTTCGCCTCTCAGCGCTGAGGTCCTGGGTTCGAGTCCCCATTTGAGAAGAGTTTCCATGTTCTTCCCGTGTCTGCGTGTGTTTCCTCCGGGGACTCCGGTTTCCTCCCACAGTCCAAAAACATGGAGGTCAGGTGGATTGGACACTCTAAAATTACCCTGGTGTGTGTATGTATGTATGCCCAGATATGGTTGGCACTCTGTCTTGAGTGATCCCCCTAGTGCTGGATGCAGTCCTCCAGGTGGACGGTCATCACTCTTCCGGTTGAGAGTACACTGTGCGCGATTGGCTGCCGCTTCTCACCGGTGTGTGTGGTTGAGTGTGTGTATATGAAGTGTGTCGATTGTAAAGCATGCTTGAGTGTGTAGAAAGGTGCTATATAAGTGTAATGTATATGTATGTATGTATGTTAGAACCAGGGAGACTCATGAAGTGGAGAAGATGCTCTACATTAATCTCTATCCAAAGGTAAACATGGTTGTTTTTTTTTGACAGTCAAAACCATAAAAGAAACTAAACAATTGGACCAAAGACATCTCAGTTGCTCATGTCTCCTGTATTTGTTTTGCACTTTTTTATTGGAGTAGTTTTGCTTTTAGGTCTCAAAAAGCTGCTCTTCAGAAGTGTTTCTAGCACACATCCAAATAAGACTAAATTTGGCTGCATATTTTATTCATTGGCAAACGGTTAACAAACGAGAGGAGTGACAGAGCAGAAATGGATTGGAAGAAGGAGGGAGATTGCCTGTTTTGATTTTAAACGCTGGTCATAATGCGGTGCCTCGGAG
Source organism: Crenuchus spilurus (assembly GCA_036984385.1). Taxonomy (NCBI): domain Eukaryota; kingdom Metazoa; phylum Chordata; class Actinopteri; order Characiformes; family Crenuchidae; genus Crenuchus; species Crenuchus spilurus. The sequence continues at coordinate 4,382 of BRDA01043822.1, forward strand.
CTTCTGCATTATTCAGCCCGACAGCCTTTTAGCCTCGGAGTGACAGCAGCAATGCGCAAAACAACATTTACATCCACACCAATACTTCACTCTTTCCTCATTTCACTTCAGTGCAAGTATCTGTGGAGGCTCATGTGTGGGTGCCACTTCCAAAACTTAGGTCCACCTGCTGGTGCAACACTTCTTCTTCATCTACCGTATGACAGATACTTGTGCTCTTCAGAGAAGCTACATGATGGAACTTTGCTGTCAGGATTTGACTGAATTCAGCCAGGGGAGTGTTAGTGAGGTCAGGTACTGACCAAGTTCCATCACTCCAGGCACCATCTAAGTTGAGCCATTAAGTATGATGACTACAGGCTTTGTCCTGTTCTTTGTCATTCTTTCTTTCTATACAAGCTGGATATGACATCTCTGACTGTAGTTGAGTTTGTGCCTGTAGTTCAGTCCATGACTGTAGTTCAGTTTCTGACTGTAGTTGAGTTTGTGCTTGTAGTTGTAGTTCAGTTTTGACTGTAGTTGAATTTGACATTGTAGTTCAGTCCCTGGCTGTAGTTGAGTTGAGTTTGTGCTTGTAGTTCAGTTTCTGACTGTAGTTGAGTTTGATATTGTAGAAGTAGTTCAGTTTCTGACTGTAGTTGAGTTTGTGCTTGTAGTTCAGTCCCTGATTGTAGCTGAGTTGAGTTTGTGATTGTAGTTCAGTTTCTGACTGTAGTTGAGTTGAGTTTGTGATTGTAGTACAGTTTCTGACTGTAGTTGAGTTTGTGCTTGTAGTTGTAGTTCAGTTTTGACTGTAGTTGAATTTGACATTGTAGTTCAGTCCCTGACTGTAGTTGAGTTGAGTTTGTGCTTGTAGTTCAGTTTTTGACTGTAGTTGAGTTCGATATTGTATAAGTAGTTCAGTTTCTGACTGTAGTTGAGTTTGTGCTTGTAGTTCAGTCCCTGATTATAGCTGAGTTGAGTTTGTGATTGTAGTTCAGTTTCTGACTGTAGTTGAGTTGAGTTTGTGATTGTAGTACAGTTTCTGACTGTAGTTGAGTTTGACGTTGTAGTTGTAGTTCAGTTTCTGACTGTAGTTGAATTTGACATTGTAGTTCAGTCCCTGGCTGTAGTTGAGTTGAGTTTGTGCTTGTAGTTCAGTTTCTGACTGTAGTTGAGTTTGATATTGTAGAAGTAGTTCAATTTCTGACTGTAGTTGAGTTTGTGCGTGTAGTTCAGTCCCTGATTGTAGCTGAGTTGAGTTTGTGATTGTAGTACAGTTTCTGACTGTAGTTGAGTTTGACATTGTAGTTGTAGTTCAGTTTCTGACTGTAGTTGAATTTGACATTGTAGTTGTAGTTCAGTCCCTGACTGTAGTTGAGTTTGAGATTATAGTTGTAGTTCAGTTTCTGACTGTAGTTGAGTTTGTGCTTATAGTTCAGTCCCTGACTGTAGTTGAGTTGAGTTTGTGCTTGTAGTTCAGTTTCTGACTGTAGTTGAGTTTGACGTTGTAGTTGTAGTTCAGTTTCTGACTGTAGTTGAATTTGACATTGTAGTTCAGTCCCTGACTGTAGTTGAGTTGAGTTTGTGCTTGTAGTTCAGTTTCTGACTGTAGTTGAGTTTGATATTGTAGAAGTAGTTCAATTTCTGACTGTAGTTGAGTTTGTGCTTGTAGTTCAGTCCCTGATTGCAGCTGAGTTGAGTTTGTGATTGTAGTACAGTTTCTGACTGTAGTTGAGTTTGACATTGTAGTTGTAGTTCAGTTTCTGACTGTAGTTGAATTTGACATTGTAGTTGTAGTTCAGTCCCTGACTGTAGTTGAGTTTGAGATTATAGTTGTAGTTCAGTCCCTGACTGTAGTTGAGTTGAGTTTGTGCTTGTAGTTCAGTTTCTGACTGTAGTTGAGTTGAGTTTGTGATTGTAGTTCAGTTTCTGACTGTAGTTGAGTTTGAGATTGTAGTTGTAGTTCAGTTTCTGACTGTAGTTGAGTTTGTGCCTGTAGTTCAGTCCCTGACTGTAGTTGAGTTGAGTTTGTGATTGTAGTTCAGTTTCTAACTGTAGTTGAGTTTGTGATTGTAGTTCAGTCTCTGACTGTAGTTGAGTTTGTGATTGTAGTTGTAGTTCAGTCTCTGACTAGTTGAGTCTGAGGTTGTAGTTCAGTTTCTAACTGTAGTCGAGTTTGTGATTGTAGTTCAGTCTCTGACTGTAGTTGAGTCTGAGGTTGTAGTTCAGTTTCTAACTGTAGTTGAGTTTGTGATTGTAGTTCAGTATCTGACTGTAGTTATGTTGTGATTGTAGTTCAGTCTCTGATTGTAGTTGAGTCTGAGATTGTAGTTGTAGTCTCTTTATTCCTCAATATGTTTGTAAAATTAAAATAATTGGTGATGAAGACGTAAAGAACAAAGGACAACAAGGTTAAGAGTGGTGCGGATAGAGAAAGAGAGAGAGACAGAGAGGTAAAGGGAGAGACAGAGAGAGAGAGAGAGAGAGAAGTAAAGTGTATATTAGGTATTGACAGTAGACAGTAAAGCTGTGGCTGCATCATTTCATGCATCAACTGCATTTAATTACAGAGCTTTAATTAGTGCTCTGCTTTAGAGTAACATTTCAGTATTCATCTCAATCACTTCAATTATCCACTCAGCTCTCTCTCTCTCTCTCTCTCTCTCTCTCTCTCTCTCTCTCTCTCTCTCTCTCTATCTATCTATCTATCCATCTATATCTTCCTATCTCCTTCTCTCTCTGTATATTTATCTTTCTCTGTTTCTCTTTGTCTTTGTCACCTATTTGTCTATTTCTCTGTTTCTCTTTTCATCTCTCTCTCTCTCTCCCTTCCTCTTTCTTGCCTTCTCATCTGTCTCCCTCCCCCCTCCCCCTCTGTCTCCCTCCCCTTTCTGTATCTCTCTTCCTCTCTCCTTTCCCCCCATTTCTCTCCATCTGCATCTCTCTCTCCCCATCTTTCTCCCTTCCTCTTTCTCTTCTTCTCCCCATCTCTCTCTCTCTCTCTTTCTCTCTTTTTCTCTCTCTCTCTCTCTCTCTGAAAGGTCACTCATCAGTCTTTAATCCTCCTTGTTACTCTATTCTGGTTCAGTTTGAGCTTTTCCTAACTTTCAGTTAATTTTCTTGAAGCACTTTAGATGCTCAAAAATCGATCTGAACGTCCTTCACTGCGTTTAAATCCACTTTGGTTAAATATCTGCTGCTCGCTTTGCAGTAAAACTTTAGTGTGGCCTTTTTTTAGAAAAACAGATGGCTGGCCGGGATGACAGGAAATTATCAGTGGATGAAAACAAAGAAAATTAAGAGCAGAGATGAGAGCGAGAGAGTGGAAACAGCTTTTGTTTGCCATTAAACAGCCAGCATTAGGCTGCTACTCTCCATTAGCCTCTTCCAGGCCATCGCTCTTACAAAAGGCCGACTGAATGGGACACATTTCCACAAAAGTTCAGTCTCATCACTTCAACCACAGGGTTGCTGGGAGTTTGCTGTGATGCACCCCAAAAAATGTTTTAAACAATGTCAGAATGTGTTCTGTTTCAACTCAGTTTTAGTCAAAATCCACATTAACACTGCTGGACGTTACCCTCAGTCAAATCACGTCTGGTTCAATTAACGTCAACGTCTCTCCAGTCTCTAGTCTTAAAACTCTAGACTAGTTTTAGTTTGACATTGATAGACTAAGACAAAACAGAGATATGATCTTGATGTTTAAGTTACCATATTTACACATCATGGGAGGGGCGAGATGCCTGTAATGAAGCTATACAATGCAGCACAACCTGCCAACACTGCCCCAAATGGACAGAAAAGGCATCACAGCTGCTTTGTGTTGTAAGTGGTTGTATTTCAGCTTCATCTGATCTCAGATTTTACCACCATATGTTCACATTTACGCATTACACAGTTCATAGCAAATTAATTCATTCATAACAAATGTTAATAGCCAGTTCATTCTTTCATAGCAACAGGTCCTAATGAATTCAATCTTTCATAGCAAACGTATACAGAAAAAATAGTTTATTCATAGCAACTGTTCATAGCCAAATCTATCTAGCTATATTATTATTATTATTATTATTATTATTATTATTATTATTATTATACTGTACATGTATTACTGAGTTATGTGCTGCACTTCTGTTTTAGGTTAAAAGTGGTCATAAATGAATGTAATTCTCTAAATGGAGGTGAAAACAGAACCACACTTGTGTTCTACATGTTCTTTTTAGATCAAATGTGTTTTTTTTTTCACAGAGTTTTGTAAAACCTCACAACACAAGTTATGAAAGAATGCAATAATTGAAAGGCCAATTAAAATAAGATCTGGTCTTAAAAACCAGTGAGAGAAAAGAAAATCAAAGCTGTGAGCTCAGTGTTACTGGCAGTACACTAACATCATTATCCTGACATGCTGGTCAGCACAGAAACATCAACAAATAATCAATACAGATTTTCTTTTTAAAGAGAAACAAGACACCGGGAGAGTCCTGTGCAGGAGTGATGAAATAAAGAAAGAAAACAAGAGCAGGAGTGGAAAATATCACCAGACTTTATTTTAGTGGCTCTTTGTAGATGAAACGTCTCATCACTAACATCTCAACAACGTCTCAGTACCAGCAGTGAACTGTCTGAACACATTTAGGAGACGATCAGATGTCTGAGACATGTAACAGGTTTAAAATAGATCATCTCAACATCCTCAACACACTGTTATACACACACTGCTGTAGTTTATGAAGGACTAAGGTGGGGATTAGGATTACCTTTTAGGTTGAGATTAAGATTAGGGTTAGTGTGAGAGTTACGGTTAAGTTTAGGGTTGAGATTACACTTAGAATTAGGGCCATGGTGGGGTAAGTCTAAGGTTCAGATGTTAAATTTAGGTTTAAACTTAGGCCAGAGTGAGGATAAAAGTTAGGATTAGATTTTGGGCCAAGATTGGATAATTATTAGTGTCCGAGTTAGTGTTAAGATTTGGTTTGGAGTTGAAATTAAGGCCCGAATTAAGAATTAGGATTAGATTTTGGATTGAGATTAGGGTTAGGATTAGAGCCAGGGTTAAGATTACGTTTTGGGTTGAGATTAAGGGTCAAAGTGAGGATTTTGACTAGATTTTGGTTTGAAAGTACGGTTAGGATTAGGTTTTGGGTTAAAATTAAGGGCCAAAGTGATGTTTGGGTTTAGAATTTGTTTTGAGATTATGATTTGGTTTAGGGTTGAGATTAAGGTTAAGATTAGAGACAGGGTTAAGATTAGGTTTTTGGTTGAGATTAAGTGCCAAAGTGAGGATTAGGTTTAGAATTTGTTTTGAGATTAGGGTTAGGATTAGGTTTAGGATTCAGATTAAGGTTAAGATTAGGATTTATATTTGTTATTATGTTGTGCAATGCAAACCCCGACAACCTTAGCAGCCACCTCAGATATCATAGCAATACCTTAGCAACCACAAGGGATACCATAGCAACCCCTTAGCAACCACCATGAATACCATAGCATCACCTCAGCAACCACCATGAATACCATAGCCACACCTTAGCAACCAACTCAGTTACCATGGCAACACCTTTGCAACCATCTCAGATACCATAGCAACACCTTAGCAACCACTTCAGATACCATAGCAACACCTTAGCAACCACCATGGATACCATAGCAACACCTTAGCAACCACCTGGGATACCATAGCAACACCTTAGCAACCACCTCATACCATAGCAACACCTTAGTAACCAACTCAGATACCATAGCAATACCTTAGCAACCACTTAGCAACACCATAGCAACCACCACAAATATAACAGCATCACCTTACAAACCACCTTGGATACCTTAGCATGTGAGCCATGTTAGCAATGCGCAACATCCTGTTTTTCCTTCAAGAAATGCACTTTTCTAGTTGTATATGATATTTTGTAAAAAGGCATTAAATTCAGTAAACTAATAGAAACTGTGCACTAAAACATACAAAACATATTTGAATGTCCATCCATCCATCCATTATCAACCGCTTTATCCGGGGCCGGGTCGCGGAGGAGTCTGAGCAGGGAAACCCAAACCTCCCTCTCCCCAGACACCTCAGCCAGCTCCTCGGGTGGAACACCGAGACGTTCTCAGGCCAGTC
>BRDA01043826.1:0-21112 GCA_036984385.1 Crenuchus spilurus
ACCAAAACATCAGCCAGAAAGGATGAGAACAGAGAAAAGGTCTGTGGTCACCACCTGCAGAACCACTCCTGTATAGGGGTTGTCTTGCTAATTGGTTCTCATTTCTACTGTTGTCTGTTCCATTTGCACAATCACACTCAGTGTTGAAAATTCACAATCAGTGTTGCTTCCTAACTGGACATTTTGGTTTCACAGAAGTGTGGTTGACTTGGAATTACATTGTGTTGTTTAAGTGTTCCCTTTATTTATATATAGAGGAGCAGCCATGGCCTAGTGGTAAGGATCTCGTCTTGTGACCAGAAGGTTACTGGTTCGATCCTCAGACAGGACATGACTGAAGTGCCCTTGAGCAAGGCACCTAACCCCCTAACTGCTCCCCGGGCACAGGTGGATAAGGGCTGCCCACCGCTTCGGGCACAAAAATTCTCACAGCCTACTGTGTTCACTAGTGTGTGTGTGTGTGTGTGTTTCACTGCACGAATTGGTTAAATGCAGAGGTCAAATTTTGTTGTGTGAAAAATCACATTGGCTAAATTGGTTGATCTTAATCTTTATATATATATATATATATATAGAGAGAGAGAGAGAGAGAGAGAGAGAGAGTGTCTCAACATTTTTGGAATGTGGAACCTATTATTTATTATCTGTGAAACCTTTGCTGGATTCTTTCTGGAATTAAAAAAAATAATTTTGGGGAATGTAGCAAGTTTCTTGCTCTTAAAGGTCTTGAGTTATCTCATCATGTAACAACAACCATGAGGGGGTGACGACTAGAGCTGGGCGATATGGCCTAAAATGTTATCACGATAAATTTTTCTATATTGATCAATCACGATATTAAATTTTCTTACACTGTCATAGTTTTAAACAACATCTTCCTAAAAACATCAAACTAAATACATTAAATGTTACTGTTTAATATATTAAAATGTTTACCTCCAGAACATAATATTGTGTCCGGCTGGACGTGTTGAAAAGATGGACGAGAAAGACGTTTACAGTCGTCGCTTTATTGTTGAAACTTACAATGATTTCTGTCGGCCACAGCCACTCCAAAATAACAACAGGCTAGAGAGCCAAGCTAACAGGCTAAAGCTAGCACTCCGGCTGACACACACACCCACACAGCGAACCCCCTCCTTCTCCATCTCACACAAACAGACAAGATTGACTGAAACGAGACTGTCCTCCAATCTGTCCAATTGTCTTCAACACAACAGTGCATTTTGGCGGCGCTGGTGAGGAGCTAACAAGCAGCAGTATTAGACTTCTGAACTCACTATCAAGCTGCTTAGATGTGAAATGGAAACAAACATTAATGCTTATCGAATTCTATTGTCCCAGCTTATCATCGTCATCAAGGGAAAAATTATTGTGAAAAAATCTATATAGTTTAATCGCCCAGCACTAGTGACAACTGAAAATAATTTCTAAAATAGCAAATGACATATTTGTAAAGTGTATCTACATATTGTGTAATGAGATATATCAACACATTTTAAATTTGTATTTACATGTCTAACCTTGACCTCCTCTGTATACAATAAGCGTGAAATTGTAAACCAGTGTAGTCTAGAAAGTCTGCTAGGCCTGTCTGTCTAGTTTGAATGTGAGAGACATGTGGGCTTATAAGGCAGAAGATAGCTTTGTTAATATGCACTGCAATGACGTGACCATGATTAGTGTACATTTCTGTTTGAGTTCACTGAAATTCACTGTGTTTGAACTGAAACACAGACAAGCTGTAAAGGTAATTAATAATTAGGAAAATTCACAATTATGTATCCTAATAATTGTATACAGGTTCACACAGATATCATATTAAAATGTTATTCCTAAACCACCCTGACTAGCCTGTGAGACTTTAATTAAGATCTGGATGTGGGTTTAACCAACTAATGTAATACAGGCTGTAGACGCGCACTACAAATCTTAGTGTAGGTAGCGCGACTGTGTTTTCATGAAGTGTAAATGGCGTGACTGCGGTGAGACTAGTTTGTGAACGAAACACTTCTCGAGTAAAACAAAATCCCGGATGTTCATGAAATTCCACCCGGATGTGTTTTTTAAGTCTCAAAAAGAGTACATGTCCGGGTAAAAGAGGACGTCTGGTCACCCTATATAATAGTTAATTTTCAATATAATAGTTATATACCATATAAACACTTTTACACAAACTCCCAAGGAATGTTTGGAGTTCAAATTTTGCTATTATAGTTTAAAACTGGAGCTCTGAGGTTAACCTTGCTAACGAACACCAGAATTCAGTAGTCACCTAAGTAGTCCAATTGTTTCTGTAAAAATACGTCAGCAGAGCCTGCTCGCGTTTTTAAAGCAGTTATACAAACACTAAAAGAAAAGTATTTACAGCTTAATAAACATTATTTACGTATGATTGAATCTTGAAGAACAATATGTCCTTTATCTATAAGTGTCATTTTTACTGTAAGAATTTTAAGTATTGTAAAATCAATCAAAATGTCAATTTGGTTGTATACTGACAAATATTTTGAAAGGCTATAAAATGAACTAATCAAATTATCATAACACCAGTATATTCTTAAAGAACATGCTTTTAACAGTTTATTATTTTTAATAATATGTAATGTATTAATATTTATTTTTCTAATTTTATTATTTTATTTTATCATAATAAACCTCATAGTTATTAATATAGTAGTATATTATTAATAGTAACTAGTAATTGTTACAAAAATATAGATCATAATTTGTCAATATTTATTCATAATTAATAATAATAATAATAATAATAATAATAATAATAATAATAATAATAATAATAACAATAATAATAATAATAATAATAATAATAATAATACAATTTATGTTCAAGCAAAAAAAAAAACCCTGCTGAGGTGTCCTCTTTTTCGTCATCTCAGATCTGGTCACCCTATATTATAGTGAAATTAAAGAGATGAAGTGAGTGTCTATTCCATAATGAAACTGTGGCTAGAGATGACAGAGTGCATATGTAATATGACTCAACATATTTTCTGTTTCTTCCCTCAGTGAAGGTGTGGGCACTCTTGTTGCTAGGTGCCCCTACCCACCCAACACCACCACCACACTACGTCATTTCCCTCCAGCCATAATATCTTCCCACACTAGATCTTAAGGTTTGAGCACTTCTGATCTGTATGGATTAGACTGACTTAAACTGGGATTTGTGAAAGGTGTGTAAACTTCCAAACTGAAATGGGATTCCACACAGGACTTCTTACTGAATGATATAAAGGCTCTCTTGTTCTAGGACAGATACATGCCAGGATCAAAGTGTTCCTATAAGCTTAGCTGAATCTCAGCTGTTATTTGAATGTTGATGAACATGTTCTTGACTATAGAAGCACAAAAGGTATGAAACATTCTTATAACCGGGCTCGCAGAGATGGTACTTACAATGATATCAGAATATTTTGACCACCACCTTGTATCTACACTCATTGTCCATTTTTTAATCTCCACTGACAATAGAACCACCACAAAGCAGGTATTATTTGGGTGGTAAGTGATTCCCTGCACTGCAGTAACACTGACATGGTGGTGATGTATTAAGAATGTGTTGGCTTGCTTCCCACTAGGCGATAGCTCAGAAACATATAGAGGCCATCATTACATTTGTCCTGTAATGTGTCTCAGTCTAGTTAGAGGGCTTGTAATATAGTGTAGGACCTGTACGAGTACATGTTTATTGCATGTTGTTGTTGCACTTGTGTTCTGTGGTGAATCTTGTCCTGGAGGGACATTGTTTCATTTCATTATGTACTGTACTGTATATAACTGAAATAACAATAAAAAACCTTTTGAACTTGTGCTGGTATGAATGGATCCGATACAGCAGAACTGCTTATATTTTTAAACATCTCAATGTCACTGTTGGAGTGAAAACAAGTTGTGCAGCAACAGATGAGCTACTGTTTCTGACTTTACATCTACAATTTATTTTAAAACAAAAAGAACAACAACAAAAAAGCACAGAGTCTATCAAACTCCAAAGCTGATAGATGCTGGGTGTTCTACTACAGTTCTGGAACTCGAGAACTTGTTTTTTGGACTGCTATACTTTTACTCAGCGTTTTTTGGAAAGTAGTAACAATATTTATTGAATAGGAGTTTAGGTTAACTCTGTTTATAGGCTATGGCTTGAACACTGGTGAATGAGTAAATTGTTAGAAAGGCATCCAGAACTCAAAAACGGTGGTCATTGGAACTTGTATGACCACATAAACACAATCACATTTTCTGACTTTTGGAACTTCGATAGGTATCCTCAAGTTACATAATTTATGAAGACGTGATCAGTCACTCCTCACCACCCCCCACCCTCTACCCCCTACACACGTAGCATATAGGACTAAATAAAGTATGTCCCTCATTGTCACAGACAGCACACTGACATTGCAGTTGACTTCTGATAGAAATGCTTTATGAATGTGACATTAATATAAATAGCACTGTTATTACCAGCACCATCATAGATGGATATATAGGATATCAAATATTTGTACGATATTTAAGCAATCATTTAACTAGATTAGTTGGCTTTGCCTGTATAACTATGTTTAATAATAATAATAATAATAATAATAATAATAATAATAATAATAATAATAATAATAGGAAAAGAAGATTCATACCAGTGTTTTTTATTTCAGTTTTGGTGTCCCTCAGAACTTGTTGATAGTGAGTTTATTAGCTTTAGTATAGATGTTTACTATCCACCAATATTTAGCATGTGTTTGTGCACAGCACCATGAGGCATAGAAATATCGGGATACATTATAACAAGAGATATTAGTTCATACACATATTAATCATATCACATTAATCATATTAATCCATAAAAGCCTCAATAAACACTCTATACATTAGAATAGGAGATATTAGGGTATGTTCGCATTACAAGCCACATTGCTCAAATCCATTTTTTTTTTGCTCAGACTGGATTTAACTATCTTGACAGTTCACATTTACAAATATATGTGAGCTGTATCTGTCTGTAATGTGAACAAATCTGTCCCTGAACGGCTCTCATGCGCACATTGATAAGTTTACACACATCGACTTGGTCACCAACAACAAAAAGTGTCACATTTGTTTAGGTTGGCATGTTTACAAAATTAAAGTTGCCGGTAAAACTTCAGAGTTGGCGGTTGCACTAAATAAAAGAAGATTTACACTTTAAAGCTCATTTAAATATATGTATCACTTCAGATTTTGGGCTAATTCCAGTTTGTGCAGAGTGACTTTCTGTTACAAAATCGGTAGGATATTTGGGGGATCTGGCAACGCTGTAGTTGTGAGATTACTGATTTAAGTAAAACTGATAAATCAGATGTGTTAGTAGCTGATGTGTGATGGTGTTTAGCTCAGGAGGACAGTAAACAGGTGGTGGACTGTACATGATCAGGTGAAGAAGGTGAATAAATGCCAACTGGCTGTTTTTGCTGTTTTATAGCGACGTGAGCAAACGAGAGAAGTCAACGCTGGTTCACCCTCTACACACACACGTGTACAAGCAAAAAGACATGAAATCTGATCTGACCGTCACATGTCCACAGATCTGATACGTATCTGATCTAGAACCACATATGAAAGTGGCTCAAATCTGATTTGAAAAGATTGGATTTGACACGTCCACACAGCCCTGGAGCCAAGACTGGATTTGAGTCACTTCAGCCTGCTAATGTGAACGTAGACTTAGTCCATAAAAAGCTCAAATAAACACTCAAATAAACACCCCAGAATAGGAGATATTAGTTCATAAACAACCGCACACTATACATATATAGTGTGTGTATATACATATATACACTATACATATATAACACTATACATTAGAATATGATATATTAGGCCATAAAAAGCCTCACTAAACACTATTAATCACTAGAATATATGTTGTATATTTCAAATAGTTTTTCTTGGAAAATTAAATGGTTTTCTTGTTCATCATCTGTGAAATGTGTTGTAACAGTATTCTATTCAAACGATATTCCTGTGTCCCATAAAGCTTTGAGGGAAATATATGTTAAACTTCCGGCTGCGTACTAAAGCTCGCTGTCAACAACTTGTGAGACACCAAAATCTGACTAAAAAGCAATGACTTTGTCCTACCTCAGCCTTCTACCATAAAAGACTGAATATCTGGAGCAGCAGCATTTGTGGATTTTATAATCTCAAAACGGATATAAAAACACTTTTCTGGTGAAATAAAAGTGTGTGCTATTACTTTTGAGAGGTAGTATAGGTTGTGGATCAAATATCATTACAGGTCATAAGTCATTTTAAATAAGCCACGTCAACGCTGAACATATACAAATAACACAATGGCCATGGTATAAGCGTCCGACATTAAACACGTGGTCCTTCATTACGTGAAGTGTAACCCAACACCACTGGCCTCATGACTATGGACGCGTCCTCAGTGTGCCCGACTGCCCCTACGAGGTTTGGAGAAACGTGCAGCTCAACAAGTGTGACAGCTACACTGTCCCATGAAACCTTCCCCCTAAATACACCAGGGAGCTGTGCTGCCTTCGTGATAAGCCCTTTAATTCACACATTTCCACTTGTTGCCAATATTAGCGAAGACAAGTTAACACATATTTGGCGTAAATATAGCCAAGTTTAAATTCGCAATTGTACTGACTTTTCCTACTGTATTACAAGTGAAGAACAATTTTAAAAGTCAGAAATGTGTCTAAAACCTTTACTTAACTGTTCGTATAGGTGAAATTACTGTGATTTACTGCGGTACTAATGTCTACAAATCTTCAGTCCTTCATTATTGTGGGTGGCAGTGGGAGTGACCTGTAAACAATGTGCCCGCCTTCTCTGTAATCTGATTGGTCTTCACACGATGGGCCGGGTCTTGATTGACGCAGCAGCTCTTGCTTATATAGTCATGCGGCGTGCTCGTGTCTTATTCAATGAAGGACGTCTAACCTTTTGACGGAAGAGAGATTTATAATAAAAAAAAAAAAACTTTTAGATATCTGTTTTGGTGGATAGCATCGCTTTGGCGGAAGCTGACAAAATGAAGTACATTATAGGAATCGGCGGGTAAGTACAAAGTAGATCATTTTTGGGGCCAAAATAACAAATAAATGTGAGTTTAATTGGTGACGCAACATTCGTCATTTAGCGTGTAGTCATTAGACGTGTGTCTAATATGTTTAGATGATGTATGTTTTTAGTAAAACACCGTATAAACGTGTAGCAGAGTGGTGTTGTACCTGTGAGTGGATGTAAATAGTTTGTGGCGCGCGGTCTATTTAACTTTGGGCGGGAGATTCAAACACGGTTCGCGGGCTATACGTTACACTAAAACACTCAGTCAACCAAATCCTGTGACCAAACCCAGCCTAACAAATAATACAGCAGTTCATTTCTTGTGTTTCTCACATATGAAGTTTGATTTCGTGTCGGTAATCTTTAATGGTGTCAGAGCTCATTGTAATCTGTGTTGACTACAGAGATGTGCTTTTGGTTTTGGCCTACTATCAAGCTAATAAAGTTATTACATCAACAGATATGGTGAATGAATATGTTGGTCTTCTTGATTTATATTGAGCTATCTTTACGTTTAAAGGTAAATTTTTTTAATAGTGAGATCAATAAGTTGTACTAGCAACTAACTTAACACCAATTTAGCTGTGCTAGGTGGATTTATCCCGCCAATTTTGTATGCTAGCTCTCTTTTGTATATTAGCTGAGACGACAACATTGTCATATTTGAGTTATTTTAAGTGTATAAATCTTAAAATGTATTTTTCCTTTGTAGAGTGACCAATGGAGGGAAAACCACACTGACCAACAGGTTAATAAAAGCCTTGCCTAACTGTTGTGTGGTACACCAAGACGATTTTTTCAAGGTGAGTAAAAAGCTAGTTTTATGTACTTACTGGCAAATTATGTTAAATATAAAAACGCAGAAGACACTTGAAGACATGCAAAGACACGTTACGTTATTTTTCTGCTTATTTTTTGCCTTTTAATGTTTAACTTGATCATTATAATAAATTATAATTATTTTTACTGTTAAACATTAAGATTAAGCATGTAGTGGTTTTTACTATTTGTTGCTTTTTGCATCAGTTTTACTTTTTATAAGCTCTAGAAAAGACTACAATAGAGCATAGAGCATTTTTGGAAGTCAAAGCATGTTGATAGTGTGATCAGATCTTATAGATCATGGATCACTTGGAGGCTTCTGCAGTGTTTTATTGGTCACTGTTATTTCAGCCACCGGATCAGATAGAAGTGGGAGAAGACGGCTTTAAACAGTGGGATGGTAAGAATGAGATTTGACTATAGGTGACCAATTGCTCATCCTATAGTTAACATTGCCCCTAACAAAACCCATTTAAAAATGTAACTCTTATTCCATTTACCTTCCACCCCATCCAGTGTTTGAATAAACTATAAATGAAACATTTTCCATCAGTATTTTACATTGTGCCTTTGTTTTTATTCCTTTTTAGTGATAACTTCTCTGGATATGGAGGCCATGGTGAACACCATTAAAGGCTGGCTGGAGAACCCAGTCAAGTTTGCACGCTCTCACGGCATCCAAGTTACACCAGCCACGGAAATGGACCATCCAGAGAACCAAATCCACATTTTGATTGTGGAGGGATTTCTTCTGTATAATTACAAGTGAGTACTAGATGACCGTACAGTCAGTTTCATAAAAAATTTTAGTTAATGGAGATTAGCTTCTTGGAACTGTGTCGCAGAGTGGCTTTCTGGGTCACGTGACACGTTTTCAAGGTTCACTCAGTTTTTTTTTTTTTTTTTGTGCTGGAGGAACATCGTGCCTGCCCCTAACAGATGCCCCTGCAGGCATATAGATAAGGGCAGTGACAGCTGATTGGGACTGCCTGGGTTGTTTATGATTTGCCTCCTTGAACGTAATGGGCTTGCTTAAAGTTATGTCTACCATCGCAGTACCTACAGTTTGAAACATTTTACTTGTATCTTTCTTGATCAGGTTTTGTGAAACATTTAAAGATGTTCTCCAAATGTTCTGAAACATGCTTTGCTTTCCTCCTTAGGCCTTTGATGGATGTGTATGACAAATGCTATTACATAACCATCCCTTATGAGGAATGCAAAAGGAGGAGAAGGTGTGTTATGTTTGTTTGTTTTTTATTATTATTATTATTATTATTATTTAAAAAAAAAAACTAAAATGTAACTATAGCTATTTAACTATTGCAAAAGTAAATGTATATCAGGGGATAGTTCAATTAAATCAGAATTGTATTCTCTCCCTGGTAGGACAAGACAGTACACTGTTCCTGACCCTCCTGGCCTGTTTGATGGTCACGTGTGGCCCATGTACTTGAAACACAGAGCAGAGATGGAAGCAAGCTGTTTGCCCATTGGTTCGTAAATTTGATGCTTATGACTTATTCAGTTGATCGTTAATGAAATGCTTATTTTATTTAATAAATAAAGTACAATTTGAAGTAAACTGTCACTATTTTGAATTGGCATTTTTATATCAATCCCCAGAATACCTGAATGGCTTAAAAACTAAAGATGAGATCTACAATCAGGTGTATGAAGATGTCCACAATACACTTTTGAATCGTTTATAGGTAAGAGTACATGAACTTTGTTGTCCTGTTACAGCATCAGTGAATGAATGTGATTACAAATAAGACTCCAAGCCATTAGTATTTTATTCTGGTGTAAAAGATTAAACAGTGGTTTAAGTTTTGTAATTTTAACTCATTCTACATTGTTCACCCAGTTAATAGCACATTAACGTACTATAAAGTCATGGAATTTGAAAATAGCATTTTCCAGGCCTGGAAAAGTCTGTTATATTTGATAAAAACCTGCTAAAGCGACGTACAAAAATGTTTTGTTTCCATTAAGAGAACTATCTCGGCTAGTACAGACAGATTAGAGTCCAAACTACTCTTCAGTTCAGACACTGTCAGAACTAAACCATCACTAATACCTAGAAAGAAGGAAAGATGCACAATATTAAAGAATTACAACACATTACAATAATATATAGTCCCGTTAATCGGCTGAGAAATGTTGATTAAACAGTAATGTTACTTTAATTGTTTAGGACAGTTGGTCATATCACAATGCCAGGAAAAAGTAGATTTAATTATGTCTGGCTTCGCATGGACAAATATAAGGCTTTTGGGTTGAGAAAGACCAGAACCCAGGACATACAAAACTGTGTAGAAAAACTTTGTGGACATTTTTTATGTGGGAGAGGCAGCGCTAGCTATGCGAAAGGTGCTAAACACCAGTCTGCTGCTGCTGTGCGTGCCATCAACTATTAACGCCATCACTGGCTTCTACACCCCGGTGACCAACGCGACACCCTCTGCCATCTGCAGTGCTTCCCTCTCAGCTACCATGAAACAATGGACCATATCAAACGCTGTGTCCAAGAATAAAACTTTAACTGCAGAGGGACTATGGGCACTAATTAAGTGGCTAATTCTCACTCTTCCTACAAGTCCTGTGAAGACACAAGCTATCTTTTCCAGGCAATGTTCCCTAGATTTTGAAAAGTCATGGAAATTTATTGATGGTGTATGAACCCTGAGTAGAGGAGATGCGTGCCAAACGATATCCAAATATTTTCTGATAACTATAAATAAAAACAAGATGGCACTTCTCAAATTTCCATTTGTTCTGGATTTTTCCAACATTGAATGTTCCTAAACAATGCAGGGCTTGCAGGAATGTTCTGTACCAGCCATTTTGGGTTCTGATAGGATGGTTAGAGTTAAATTGTTTGACCATAAAGTCAGTTTCTCTACTGATTTAAATCAGTGGTATGGGCCTTTTACAACATCTGTGTGTGCTTTAAGAAATATGCTTACAATTAAATGCAAGAGATCTGTCAAATAAACTGCTCACTTAACCAGGTACTCTGATTCTCTTTCGAAAATCTTTTATGCATGAATATCAGTGAGGTACATTGGCCAGAGAATGCTAAACTGTAGATTTAGGTGCATTTACGTGTTAATAAACAACGTCAGAAAAGGGTGCAATGTTATTGTCCTCTTACATGTGCAAATAGGAGTCTATTGTATGCTAAGGGTCTAGCATGGTTTAGACTACCATTGCTCTCATTGTGAGAAGTAGCCTGTAAAGTGTCTTGAATGTGTGAAAACTTTTTTTTTTTCTCTCTCAGCAGGAGGATCCCAAGCAGCCCCCATGTACAGAACTGTAAATAGAATCCATCAAGATGTTTTGTTTTTACACAATTGACACCAAATGTAAATAGGATGTTGGAATGTTAACTTATCATGTTTTTGGAGGAACATTTTTCATTTTAGTTTTTGTCTTGCATTCATTTGCTGTCATTTTATTCTTTTTATTTGAAAGTACTATTCAAGGCAGTGCCTAGTTGCACTTTTATGCAGACAGTAATGTTATTACCACTCTGTAAAATGTTTGCCAAATAAATTTTTATTGTCTATCTGTAATTGTGGATGTAATTCTTTTTCTGGTATGTTGGCTACAGAACATAAGGTATGAGTGGTAATGTGTTAGATGATGCTCATGTTCTTCCTTTTTGTTTAAATTTCTATGAATTTCAACAATTTTAATAAAAAAAAATCTAAGGCGATTTCTTTTATGCTTCCTGAATCAATTAAATTATTAGTTAGAGAAACATTGTAGACTTTCAAAAGTGTACTAGGTCAACTCGTACTCTAAATTATTTATAGTATTTATATAAATCTCAAATATACCCTTTTCATGCATTAATATTACCTTATTACAAAGTTAAACCAATCATTTTCCTGAAACCACATGTTTAATATAGGTAGTTAACAGATACTTACATGTTGAATTTTCCACAAAACACTAATCTTGGTATTCTAGAATGGAAAAGGTAGTTTGACTATGTTTAAGGGGATCAAAATACGAATTTAATTTTGCGTTAAACAATTGCATTCATTATACATGGTGACATTCCAAGCCTTTTGTTCTACTTTTGATCAGTGGCTTATATGGCACATTGCTTATGAAAATTATTGTAATTTTAATTCTGAGGTTGAGTAAATTACTATTCAAGCTATCAGCAATGGAAAAGGCTGTTACTTTTACATGTAATGAATATAACATTCCAGTTTCACTTTTTAAATTAAACCGTGAACAGTGACTTTTTCATATAAAAGGTACAATTCTTGAAGATGCACTAGAACTTAAGAAATAATGAGAAGCATCAAATAATAGTTGGATTAGATGAAGTCATTGTTTTCTTTACGATAAAAGTTTACTATTAACAAGCTGGCATTCAGTAGCCGAGTCCTGTACAATTGATTAAAGAATGTACCATTTTCAGCACAAGGACTGACATGAGATGGCTCTCCAAACATGCAGCATGGGTAGGGTAGATACTAGCTGGTTGTAGATTTAGCCCTTCACTGTGGCGTTGGAAACAAAGCTGGACAGTTTCTTGGCACAGCCGAGTGTCAAGATG
This sequence comes from Crenuchus spilurus, assembly GCA_036984385.1. Lineage (NCBI taxonomy): Eukaryota > Metazoa > Chordata > Actinopteri > Characiformes > Crenuchidae > Crenuchus > Crenuchus spilurus. The sequence goes on from BRDA01043826.1 coordinate 12,494, forward strand.
CCTTGTAATAAAGTTTCACAGCCAAGTGACACTAGAGTGTCAGTATACTGGGTGAATGAGGGGCATTTATTCTCAAAGCAGTGGTTGTCTGGATTTGGATACTTAATGCTGCACAATGATGCATATATCTGACGGCTACTATTGAATGAAAAATACATTAATTTAAAATTTGCCAGATCAGCATTGTTAAATTCTAAGAAAGTTCATAAATAACATTTGATATTTTAGATATACTACTGTCTGCTTGGCAGGCAAATCTTTCTAACAGTTACTCACTACATGTACATGCACTTAACATTTTATACAACATCATATAAAGAGTTGGGACAGCATAGAAAATGTAAATAAGTAAGTAAAAAGAAATGCAGTGTTTCTTGCATTTAATAGTATCAACCCAAGATGTTTCCTGTTTTTTTCTGGTCATCTTAATTTCATTTGTTAATATACATCTACTGCTTTTTAGGCCTGCAAGAAATTCACAAAAAAATGGGACAAGGCATGCAATTAGATAAATGAATAAAATAAATATGTAATTTCAGGTGTGCGATTGTAATCATGATTTGGTACAAAAAGCAGTCATTGAGGAGCAAAGATTGGGAAGAGTATATCCAGGTTGTCAATGAATGTGAGAGAATTATTGAAATGTTTAAAAAGAATCTTCCTCAAAGAAAGATTGGAAGATACTTTCATTTTTCTCCCTTAACATTGCATAATATCATTCAATGATTCAAGGAGGGCGGCACGGTGGCTTAGTGGTTAGCACGTTCGCCTCTCAGTGCTGAGGTCTTGGGTTCGAGTCCGCATCTGAGAAGAGTTTCCATGTTCTCCCCGTGTCTGCGTGGGTTTCCTCCGGTGTCTCCGGTTTCCTCCACAGTCCAAAAACATGGAGGTCAGGTGAATTGGATACTCTAAATTGTCCATATGTATGTGTTTGTATGTGTATGTGTGTGCGTTTGTGTTCACCCAGCGATGGACTGGTGCCCTGTCCTGGGCTTAGTTGAATAGTGTACTACCCTGCCCAGTGAGGGGGTAGGGGACTGACCATGACCTTGATTAGGTGTGATAATGAATGAATGAATGATTCAAGGAATCTGGTAGAATTTCCATGCTTAATAGGCAAGGGCGCAAGCATAAGATGAACACCTGTGATCTCCGAAGAACGGTCATTCATCAATATCTGATATAACCACGTGGGAAAGAGATTACTTTGGCAAACCTTCGTTAAGCCCAACAATGCCTTTTAAATCAACTGCAAAAAAGAATGTTAACCATGTCCAGAAGCAGTGTTGACTCCTCTGGGCTTAGAGGCACATGGAATGGACCGTCACACAGTCGAAAAGTTTTGAGGTCAGACAAATCGGTATACCACATCTTCTTTTGGAAGAAATTGGTGCTGGGTGGCCAGACCAAAAAAGAAAAGGACCATCCAGGCTGTGATCAGCAACAAGTCCAAAAGCCAAAGTCTGTCATGGCCTGGAGGTTGTATCAGTGCCCTTGGGGAATGTAATTTACACTTCTGTGATGACATTAACGCAATAGAGTACACTGAGATTTTAAAGCAGCATGTGCTGCCTTCAAGACATCTTTTCAGAGACATCCATGTATTTCTTAACAAGACAATGCAAAACCACATGCTGCGCACACTATATAGAGCATGCATGCAGAAGAAGCGGGTACGGGTGTTGAACGGACCTGCCTGCAGTCTTGACCTGTCCCCAATACAGAACGTGTGGAGAATTTTGAAATGAAACCTATGACAATAGCAGTCCTGTATATTGCACATTTTCCATTCTGTCCAAAAATTTTTTTGGTTTGAGATTACACCATTGTGACACCGCAAGTTTTAGCCCATGATTTTGCACCTCTGCTTGAAAACCTCTTAAGCTCAAAGCTCTATATAGCAATACTGTCTTAATTAACAACCATATTCTCACTATGTAATGTCATCTGGCCACTATATTAGAAACTCTTGTAGCTCCACTTTGCTGGTGTTTGCAGAGTCTGTGTCAGACTTTCATCAGAAGTCAGTTTCTGCAGCTCTTGTTTGAACATTTTTGGATGGTGGCCCACTCTTCTATGTCTGGGTCAGCTGTGGCCTGGTGGTAAGGGATCTGGTCGGCATGGATAAGGCTGCCCAGTGCTTGGGTACATGTTCTCACAGCCTAGTGTGTTCACTGGCGTGTGTTTCACTGCACGGATGGGTTAAATGCGGAGGTCAAATTTCATTGTGGGCAATCACATTGGCAAAAAGTTGAATCTAATGATACAGCATCACACACTCTACCATAATTTACTATGGAGTGTATTACATCAGTCTCACTCCTGTGCTGGTCCACCACCCAAATAATATCTGCATGATTGGGTTAGAAAAGAAACTGACCCGTGATGAATGGAATACAGTGGTCTATTAAACAAGATCAAGGTTTGTGTTTCTAATATAAAAGTTCAGGTGATTCTTCTGAGAATGAGCTTCTGTTAGCTTGATGCATAGAGGACATTAATATTATTACAATAATACACAGTTGCACTATTCCCACAATTTCATTATCCCTTTGACTGTCAGCTATTAGCGTGTAAAACCTACTCGTACAGCAGAATCATTCACAACTGAGCAATAAAGTCTATATTGAGCGTCAACCTGAAGGAAAAACAAACCCAGTCTAGACAATTTCCTGAAAGAGAACCTTCTTTTAGTATTGAATAGACCTGGACACCTGAAAGAATTTTAAATGGTGTCTGAAGAGCTGCGTATTTTATTTCTGCTCATCAATTTTAAAGCAGTTATTACTGTTTTCACCAAACAGGGATGAATAATGTCAGCTATGAGTGAGTCACACAAACAAATTACTGACAGCAATGGAATAGTTTGGACATACAGAGGCACTGTGTGTATATTTAGCTGAGATTGTTGCCATGCCAGGAGAGAGGGGACTTGTCTTTATAATAAAAGACCATGGGTGACCCTGCGTGTTTCTGGGTGACTGGTCATGTCCACTGTTTTGTTTGGGAATATTTTAATCCATAGAGATTAAAGTATAACAGCAGCGCTTCTTCACGAGGCCCTTCCCTCACGTTTCCCATATGCATTCTTTTCAAATGATGGATATTTCTAGGTCACTTTGTTATAACATATTCAACATGGTGCTTTGCTAGTGAAGGTGGATAGTAGTACGTTTGATCACTTTAATGAATAATTAAAATTAGCGCCTCTCCAGACTACTTCACTCATCTTCACTTCCAGCTCAGTTGGTTGAAAGTCTTTTTCTTGTACAAGTCTTAAACTGTAACCCCGCAGTGAATATGTGCAAGTTCAATATATCTGTTATGTGCTGATTAAAACACATTTGTACTAAGTCTATTGTTCATAATCATGCACAGTAAATCTAGCAGTGTTAGTGTTGCATTTTGACACCCTCAGTGTTAATTTAACTCTAATAGTGTTGATTTAACACTGGCAGATTTACTATGTGCTGTTAGACCTTAGTTTTTTATTTTTCCAATTTCTACACCACTTTGTGGTTGTGTAACTAAAATGAAAAAAACAAAACAAATAAGCATGATGGTTATTATTAAGTGCTGGGAAAACTCATCGTACTGCATCAAAATGTTCTCAGTTACATTCTGTATTATCAGAAACACACAGTTTCAGAATCACTCTAAGTTGCTATTTTTAGTAAATTTTAACATGTCTCTTTGCTGACTGCCAAATTTGTAGGACAGAACATGCTGTGAAATTCACTGTAATCTAATTACCAAAAATCTAATTGGTCCAGTTTTATCTGCAGTGCACCCTGGTGGTCAGGCAATGCATGCACAATGTGTAAAGGCTAATTATCCATTCATACCTCCATACAAGAGTCTATACAGTACCAGTCAAAAGTTCTGGACATTCAGTGGTTTTTTATGATTTAAAAATGTTCTGGATTGTAGATTAATACTAAAGTCATCTAAACTATGAATAAATACATATGTAATTATTTAGTAAACAAACAAGTAAACAAACCAGAATATGTTTATATTTGACATTCTTCACAGTAGGCACCTCTTGCTCAGCTTTCTTGGCATTTTCTCTGTCAGCTTTATGAGGTAGTCACCTGGAATGGCTTTCAGTTAACAGCTGTGTCTTGTCAAGAGTTCATGACTTGCATTTCTTGCCTCTTAATGTGTTTGAGACATCAGTTGTGTGTCTACTTTGAAGTAAAATCTAAAACATGTTTTGGTTTGTTTAACACTTTTAAGTTTATTACATGATTCCTTATGTGTTTATTCATAGTCAGGATAACAGCAGTATTCATTTACAATGTAGGGAAAAAAGAACACTGAGAAAGTGTCCAATTTTTGCTGGAGTATGTTTGGCAGGAAATAGGTTTTAGGTTAAATTTAAAATTAAATTAAAGTGTAATTTTAATTGTTGAATTAAAAGTCATAGTGAAAATTATTCTTTACTTGCTTTTATGCTACCTACCTACCAACCTACTTTGAGGGAGGGGGTGGGTGTCACTTTTTTTACTTTCATTAAAGTAATTTTGGGTCACCAACTAAATCAGAACTACACCAGCAATAACCACCACAAACCTGTTGACACCAGTATGGAATCATTCACGTGACTTTGTCAGCAGGGATATAAATGTAACATTGGCAAATACATTTGTGCGCCTGCTTTGCCAAACTGAGTACTTCAGCAAAATGCAGAGAGAGAGAGATAGAGAGAGAGAGAGAATAAGAGAGGGCGAGAGAGGAGTGTAAACACATTCTTACTCCACGCCTCCTCTTAAAAAGTCTGAGACTGGGAGGATGTGAGCTGTGGAGTAGGAACACTTTCAGAGCCCAAATGTTAACCTATTGCTTCATAATGCCCAAATGTGTGTTTATGTTGTATTTGTTGTGCCATCTTGTCAGCTTCAGCACAGGACAGCGCCATACAGGGGCACGCAGCTCCTCACCTTGGAGGCAAGAGATTCACTGGGAAAACAATGGCAATCTTTTCAGCTTGACCAGCACATGGCCTGAATATTATGTGCCCTCAGCTGTGAGAAAGAACACGCCACTGTTTTTCTCTAGGCACACCTTCCCGAGGTCCTCAAGTAGTGTCTCCAGAGGACGTTTAGGGCACAGACGTCCCGCAGGACTCTCTGCTCTTCACACAGGCTCAAGAAGTGAGATAACATCTGGAATATCAGAGTCTAGAAGATATCAGCGTCTGCAGACTCCAGAGACTGTTAGACAGCTAACGTCAACTACAGCGATGCCTTCAAACTCTCCAAATGGCACAACTGTGCCAAATCAAACATACACCACTGGCACCACAGCTGCTGGGCGAAGGCATTTTAAAAGCCCTGATGGTCAAGCAGCTGATCCACCTTTATCTATAAGACCCTCTCCAGAGGCAATTTCTGATCACAACACTATAGGTAGAACAGATGCTCCACTCCAGACTGACAACAGTGATACCCTGATGGAGGATGAAGCCAATTCTAATGGAAGGAGCAGAAATTCAGTCTTCTACAATTTAACTCCGTCAAGAGAGTCAAACAGGCAGCAAAACAGAGTATCAGGCTATGGTACGAGGTTTTTTCATCAAGGTAAGGTCATTCATGGATAAATAATATCATATTGTGACTATGCTGATATACAATTTCATGCAAAAGTTTGGTCACCCCTCATCAAACAACACTTTTAGTTGATTTTCTAAGTAAAAATAAGTACCACCGAAGTTCACTTTTACAGGGAATAAATGTAAATATTTTCTGCACATTTTATTATAGATTCTGTTATTTTTATTTTTCTAAATGTAACATTTTTTGTAAATACAGCATTCAATATTTAATGTGGCATATTTTTGCACATTTTATATTTTATATAAATCTTAAATATAGTAAATACAGTACAGTAATGTAAATAAAGAATATGTGAATGAAAAGATGGAAGATGGGGTTAATATTCACTGAGAAATTCAATAAAACATGTCGTTTATCCAGTTTATCCACGACATTTGCAATAAGAATGCATTTTGTCTGCAATATGCCATATTTAGCACATAACATATACAGTATTACACAGTTACAGCACAATATTTGTCAAAGGTAAATACATGGAAAGTTCATTTATTGATGTACATTTACAAATCAGGTTAAGCAGAACTGACAAGACGTTCTCATATTGTACAGGTCTGCCTGATCTCGTTCCTGACCCATACTACATTCAAGCAGCATCTTACATCCAGCGTGTCCAGATGTATGCTCTTCGATGTGCTGCTGAAGAAAACTGCCTCTCCCAGTAGGTTTATATACATTTATAGTAATTATAGTAGATTATTATTAAATATCACTGCTGAAATGCTGAATAATACTATGATAACACTTCTGAGTGTGGACTGCTGAGAGACATTTAGTCAGAATTTGTCATAAATAGATTTAAACAGACAGAATATGACAATCTGCAGCAGAGTGTTAAAGAATGTCAATCATGAATCATATATGCACTAGTTTCCACTTCATTCAGATTTAGTCCATCAGTCCAGACATGTTTGGAGTCCAAATTTAGCATCTTTAGTTTTGAACTGGTGCTGCACAGTAAATCTGCCAGTGTTAAATCAACACTATTAGAGTTAAATTAACACTGAAAGTGTTATATTTTGACACCCTCAGTGTTAATTTAACTCTAATAGTGTTGATTTAACACTGACATATTTACTGTGTGGAAGGCTAATGTTGCTAACAAACACTAGAACGTAATGGTCACCTAAATAGTCTGATTGTTTTTATAAAAATGTCACTAAAACACTTAGCCTTAATGAGCCATTTAATTTTTAAGTTCTGTGCAGGTACACAGTAAATATGTCGGTGTTAAATTAACACTATTAGAGTTAAATTAACACTGAGGGTGTCAAAATGTAACACAATCAAAATGTAATCACAATCAGGCGGTACGGTGGCTTAGTGGTTAGCACGTTCGCCTCTCAGCGCTGGGGTCTTGGGTTCGATTCCCCATCTGAGCGGAGTTTCCATGTTCTCCCTGTGTCTGCGTGGGTTTCCTCCGGGGTCTCTGGTTTCCTCATGGAAGTCAGGTAAATTGGGTACTCTAAAAAAAAAAAATTGTGTGTGTGTGTCTGACCCGGCGATGTACTGGCGCCCTGTCCTGGGCTTAGTTGACTAATGTAATGCCCTACCCTGCACCCAGTGAGGGGGTAGGGGACTAACCGCGACCCTGATAAGGATTAAGCGGGTGTGATAATGAATGAAAGTTCACAATCATTCAATCTCCACATTTAACCCATATGTTCAGTGAAACACACCAGGGCCAGTGAGCACACATGTCCAAAACAGTGGGCAGACCCTATCCACAGTGCCCAGAGAGCAGTTGGGGGTTAGGTGCCTTGCTCAAGGTCACTTCAGTCATTTCCTGCCAGGGCGTTGAACCAGATACCTTCCAGTCACAGGACCAGATCCTATACACAGTAAATCTGCCAGTGTTAAATCAACACTTTTAGAGTTAAATTAACACTGAGAGTGTTAAATTTTGACACCCTCAGTGTTAATTTTACTCTAATAGTGTTGATTTAACACTGGCAGATTTACTGTGTAGCACCAGGCCACAGCTGCCCTAACAGAATCTAATCTTCTGAAAATCTGGTTCTTTCTCTATGCAGCTCTGCTTACATGCCAAATGTTCGGGATCTTGACTACAGAGTACTTCTACGGTTCCCACAGAGGGTCAAAAATCAAGGCACTGCAGATTTTCTTCCTGTAAGGCCATATCATCAGTGGGAATGGCACAGCTGTCATCGGTATGTAACTATCTTAAGCTGTAAGCTTTACTGGAGAATCAGTTTCTATAATTAAAGCTTTTGTATAAAATAATTTCTCATTAGCCAAAAACTAAAAAGAAAAACAGTCTGACTGTTTGCTTTGATCATGCAGACACTACCACAGCATGGAGGCCTTCAGCAGCTATGACCTTCTGGATGTTTCTACAGGCCGGAAGGTGGCAGAGGGACACAAAGCAAGTTTCTGTTTGGAGGACACCAGCTGTGACTCAGGTGTTAGACGGAGATACGCCTGCACTGCTCACACACAGGTGAAGCACCTGCTATTCAAAATGACCAGTTTAAAAACATCCTTAAGACATCAGTCATTCTTAACAGTAACAGAATCATAGTGAACATGATTCTTTACTTGCTTTTATGCTTTTGTTTGGAGCAGGGTTTAGGTCCGGGCTGTTATGATACCTATCACGCCAACATTGACTGTCAGTGGATCGACATTACCGATGTTCCTCCCGGAGACTACATCCTGAAGGTGAAAAGTGCATAGTAGAAGCTATGCCTGAGCACTATTTTAACTATCTGGGTTAAAGATAACCTCTTCTTCTGATCGTGCACAATATAATAAAATACAACCCTAAATCAGAAATGTTGGGACAGAGTGGAAAATGAACAAACAGCAGTGTTTCTTACGTTTATTTTTACTTTTATTTCATTGTAGATTTTAGATATTGCAAAAAATAAACATTACAAAAATACATAAAAAAGAGAAAATATTAGTAAAAAAAATAAAATGTTGCTTGGGCAATTTTTTTAGGTTCAGGCTAACTGTGATTGGTCTAAATATTGACCATTCT
>BRDA01043843.1:0-10939 GCA_036984385.1 Crenuchus spilurus
GGAGGGCCGGATTCCTGCAGAGTTTGGTGATTTCTCTGCTCTGACACTACAGTTAAACCTGCTCATTACCTGCTGAGCTGAATCAGGTGTGTTTGTTCAGGAAAATCACCAAACTCTGCAGAATCTGGACCTCCAGGACTGGAGTTTGACACCCCTGCTTTAAACCCTAAACCCCTCCCTCATTACAGAAAGGTTTGCACAGACAGGAAGGTGTGAATTAGTCTTTACATACCAGTCACAATCAATGTCCAGTTACTAGAGACGTGTCCCTGTGCTCACTCATGTTACCAGTAAGTACACGCGTCTCTAAATAACTTTGAACTAAGAAGAGTGTCTCTTCTTCCCTACAGGAGCACCGAGGACAATGCCCAGTAATCCCCTTCAGTAACATTGAGAGCAGTGTTGTGGTGATACCTTGTAAGTGCATTAATATGCTTCAGGCATTAGAGCAATTCTACTGATGAGTCTTGACATCATTATAATTGGGCTTTACTGGTGTATCAGAAGAGATGTGCTTGGCTACTAAAGAGGATCATTTTGTGGTCAGGTGTTTTACAATCACACTCAGTGTTCAGATGAAGGAGTCATTTCTGTGCTCCTCATCTTAATCAGTAGGTACACTGTTCTATAACTTTAACTTCTATAACCTTACTTATTTAATGTATCTATTCTTCCCTACAGGCGCTTTGATGATGGTCAACCATACACTCTACACTGTTTTACCCTTACTCTGCAGTTTCTTACTATATTTCTGTTGGAGATGGAGCACTGGAAGGTCTTCAGTTTTATCAGAAACCTCAGTATGATGAGGATTTGGACATCAGCAACAAGTTCAAAACATTTATGAAGAATAACATCATGAAGCCCAGCAAATTATCATGAAGCTGTTTAAAGCTGATTTTTTTTGATAAACATAATATAATAGTGAGTAGATCAAAGAAAGCCAGTGATTATTTCCTGATGCTCTGTGTGGAGGTTACTCTGTATATGATTATACACTATCCCATGTCTGATTAGTTTTACTTCCTGAAGTGATCATTTGTGCAAGAATTTAAAAAGGTTTAGTTGTCTACTGAAGCAAGTGAAGGATGTATTTACTCTGTTTATCATGGTGTCTGACATCTATCATCAGAGCTAAACTGGGGCAGTTCTGACAGTTAATCTTGTGTTAATGTAGTTTATATTACTTTTCCTTCATCATGATGTGATTTATTTTACTTCTTGTTCTATTCTTGTTAAACTTTTTGTTTGCAGTATATTTAGATACTTTGTTTAAAGGGCTCTTAATAGATTAATATTATGTTAATACTTTTTCATATTAATAAGCAGTTCTTTTACAGTTGCACCAATAATCAAATATATCATTTCTATCTACAGTATAAAAGAAGTATAACTTACAATAATGCTTTCTCAGGAGCATAGAAACACCAATGAAACACTACTGTTGAGTTGTGTATGTACTAGAAATTAGATGTTAAAAAAACAGACGTTAATTACAATGTAAAAATGTCTGTGTTCTATCAAACATTTGGTGTTCAAGTTAATGTTTAGTTTATAGATAGAATTTTGATTTAGGGTTGAAAATCAGCTATTACTCTTGTTAAAATTCTGGTATATTCACAGCTCCACTCCATAATAATAATGATTAGCTGGTTATATAGTCTGTTCAGATATGTTAGTGTGTGTTAAAGCACTCTTGGCAGTGTTCACAGTCTGAAGTCTTTTTGAAAATGTAAATAGAGCGTCAGCTTCTTAAATTTGGGATTTTTCATCTCTGCACCACCTTTAAAGCTCTGTTAGATAACGGGGTTAGATAACGGGGGAACATTCATTATCAGTTGTCAGATGTTAGTGAAGGTGTGGCTAGTGGGTGTGGTTTGGGACACAGACTTGCTGTTAAGTATAAAGAAAAATAAAATACTGTAAACTTATCCTGAAACACTAACTCTGTGAGAGAGATCTGATCCATATCTGGTTCTGTTTATTTATGCCAGCATATTATTTTTTATGGTGACTCCATTGTAATTTTTTTTTTCATTCAAAAATGTAAACATATTTTATTTTCATTGCATGTGAAGTTACAATTTTCATGAGCTTATCAACAGTGAAAAAGAGTTTAAATGTCATTCTACATGTAGGGACTATAAAATAACTAATTACATTTTTTCCATAAGTATTTTTATTGAGATGAACAGGTATTAGGTATACAAGCATCAAGTATGCTTTTCCCCTTTCCCTTTCCTCCCCAATTTTTAATATACCCCTGAGATCTTTCCCCAAACCCCACCCTAGAGACAAAATTAAGTACACAAATAAATAAATGCTAAATAGTAAATACTAAAAGTAGAGATGAAAGAACGAAAGAAAAAAAAAAACACCACCACAAAGGGGGAAACACTGAGATATTGTTGGTTTGCCACTTCACATTCATATTTTGTGTTGGTGTTTGAGTTTCTTACTAATACAGTGGTGATGGTTTATGTGTTTTCAAAGTGGGTTAAAACAGGGTTCTAAATTTTATAAAACATTTTGGTTGGTCATCTTAAGTGAGTATTTCATCTTTTCTACTATGAGAAATAGCAAGAGGTCACTTGGTCAGTGTGTAAATTTTGGTGGGTATATCAATTTCAATTCTTCTCCATGCTAGATGAATAGCAAAGGACAAGGCATCGCACATTTTATTGTTCACTAAAGCACCACTTTCCAAAACCCCAAAGGGTTTCTAAGCTGGGCTGCACATCAACATTAAATACATCAGATAAGAATTTAAGTATGGCTGTCCAGAACTCAGACAGTGTGGGACAGGCAAAGAATGTGTGTCAGATCAGCCTTAGCAACATGACAACGTTTGCATATATCACTAATGCTGGGGTAAATTTTTGCTATTTTGACTTTACTATGATGTACTTGGTGGAGGGCTTTAAATTGAATTAAACTGAACTGGGCACAAGATGATGTTTCATTGATTCTGCTTATTGCACTAGCTCTGATCTTAGGGGAAGACTGAGGAAAGTTGAGCATTCTGTATTAATAAAATGTTGTAGCTGGAAATACCGAAATAGGCTGGTACTGGAAAGCTTAAATTTTGTGAAGATGTCACCAAAACTGGCAAATATGCCATCTATAAGCAGATCATTGAAGAACCAAGCTTCTGCCATTCTGTGAAGGTGGGTGTCAGGATCTGAGCCCCTGCCCTTGTGTTTTGTCTCCCTCTTGTGTTTTGATCATGTACTACATGCCCTTATGTGGATTTCCTGTGTCATTGTGTTTCATTAAGTCCAGCTGTTCCTCGTTCCATGTACCCTGTCCTTGCCTTTATATGCTCTGTCTCGTCCTTTGTGCCTTGTCGGTCATTGTTGTCATTTCGTCCAGTGTTGCCATGTTGTCTCTTAGTGCCGTGAACTTTGTCTGTTAACTTAGTACCCTGAGCCTTGTTAGAACCTCGCTTGTCATACCCTGTCTTAGCACTTCCTATAACCTTGTTTGTTCAGCCCTCGTGCTGTTTTGTTTTCTGTTCCCCTTACCTGAATAAAAGCCTCGTTTGCCCCAAGATCTCCGCATTTGTGTTCAACCCCTTGCCTGCTGCCTCACATAATGACCGACCCACAGAACACAGCGGAGATGCAGCTCCACATATGGACTCTCGAGGCTAAGCTGGACCACGGCAGATGGTGGTGTCCGGAGAATCTTTGATGCCATCACCGAAATCCTCTCCGTGATACCACCAGACTACCTTTGTGGCATCAGCGATCTCCTCCACAGTGCCCATCTGAAGGAGTTTCTGCAGAACCCAGAATGGCGGGGAAAGTTTTTGGAGGGGGGCATTGGGGCTGGTCAAGCCGACGCAGGTGAGGTCATAGCAGGCGACCGAACCCAGGTCCAAGAAAGGACCACATTGTGCATCGGCGGCCTTGCGGTCACCACAGCAGAGGAACGGGAGGAGGAGTACGGAGCCGGAGGCTCGGACAGCGACGAACTCAACAGGTTGTCCATGATCCCGGAAGTCGTAGCGCTGATCCGGGCCGATGACTCCGTACTCCCCCTACGGGAGAAAGAGGACCACGACGGCAAGGAGGGGAAAAAGGGAAAGCGGCGCCACCGCAAGCCCATGAAGCAGCGTGAGGCAGAGCCAAGCCTCGTCGGCGCTGCTCAGCTCGTGCCAGAGCACACAGCCCCTCCTCTGTCCGCGCCGGAAGGTGCAACTGGTTCCTCGCCTCTGCCCGCGCCGGAGCGCGCAGCCCCTCCTCTGTCCGCGACGGAAGGCGCAACTGGTTCCTCGCCTCTGCCTGCGCCGGAGCGCGCAGCCCCTCTTCTGTCCGCGGCGGAGGGCGCAACTGGTTCCTCACCTCGGCCAGTGCCGGAGCACGCAGGCCCTCCTCTGTCAGCGCCGGAGGGCGCAACTGGTTCCCCGCCTCGGCCAGCGCCGGCGAGCGCTCCCCCGCCTCAGCTCGCGCCGGAGGGCGCTCCCCCGCCTCAGCTCGCGCCAGAGGGCGCTCCCCTGCCTCAGCTCACGCCGGAGGGCGCTCCCCCGCCTCAGCTCGCGCCGGAGGGCGCTCCCCAACCTCAGCCCGTGCCGGGAAGCACGCCATGTCCCCAGCCTGTCCCGTCCTGTCCCCAGCCTGTCCCGTCCTGTCCCCAGCCTGTCCCGTCCTGTCCCCAGCCTGTCCCGTCCTGTCCACAGCCTGTCATGTCCAGTCCTCTGGTGGACACACCCATGCCACAGAGGCATGAGCCCCAGAGATCCCCGAACTGTAGACCCTCAGCCCAGAACCTGGCTGGCAGCAGAGCTGCCAGATTCCCCTGGCCACTCCCAGCAGCACCGGTGGCTCCCACGCTTCAGACACATGTGTACTGTGCCCCTGCAGGGGGCTTGGGAGTCACCGGACCTGCTGTTGGGCCCGCCCGCCCCCCCCTCGGCTTCCTTTGCCCTCCCTCCTCCCCGACTTTTCTTGGGGGGGGCCTCAGGAGGGGGGGGGTGTTCCCTGGCCGACAGCCCTGGACGTGGCTGTTGGCATTATTAGAATTGTTTTGTTGGACCCTGCAGTGTCGTCATCCCTGAACCTTGCCCTTAGAGTCTTGTTCCCCTTGTGTCTCAGTTAGATCTATGTTCCCTGTTCTGAACCGTTTTTGATCCTGTTCTTGTGTCCTGTTCTGGTTTAGTGTTTTGTTCCTCTAGTCTTGTTAAAACCGTTCCTAGAATGTTTCGTACCCTGTCTTGTGTAATGTTTTGCCATATCCAAAGTTATATTCAGTTCCTTGTATCGAGTCTTTGTGTACACATGTGTTTGTTCCTGTTCCTCTGTACCCCATGATTATGTACTGTTTTGCCCTGTACCTGTTTACGTTCTGTCTAGAGTCCGAGTTTTGCCCATGTCATGTCTTTTGGTTTCATGTTATAGATCTGTCATGTCCTAGGTCCTGATTTCATGTGTTCTTGAGTCTTGCCTGTTCCATGTTTTGCATTTGTCTTGTACCCAGTCCTGTCTTGTCTTAGTCTCGGTTCCCGGTCCTGTTACTTTGCCGTCTCGGGGTCGAGACGGCTTTGGGGAGGGGTCCTGTCAGGATCTGAGCCCCTGCCCTTGTGTTTTGTCTCCCTCTTGTGTTCTGATCATGTACTACATGCCCTTATGTGGATTTCCTGTGTCATTGTGTTTCATTAAGTCCAGCTGTTCCTCGTTCCATGTACCCTGTTCTTGCCTTTATATGCTCTGTCTCGTCCTTTGTGCCTTGTCGGTCAGTGTCATTTCGTCCACTGTTGCCATGTTGTCTCTTAGTGCCGTGAACTTTGTCTGTTAACTTACTACCCTGAGCCTTGTTAGAACCTCATTTGTCATACCCTGTCTTAGCACTTCCTATAACCTTGTTTGTTCAGCCCTCGTGCTGTTTTGTTTTCTGTTCCCCTTATCTGAATAAAACCCTTGTTTGTCCCAAGATCTCCGCATTTGTGTTCAACCCCCTGCCTGCTGCCTCACAGTGGGATCTAATTTAGCTGGGGGAATTGATGATCATTACATATGGGGCCTTGTAATGAAAAGTCTGATAGCCTAAAATTACAATGGAATTGTGCCCATATTTTAAGAGTGGATTTAAAAACTGGACATGTAGCATACTGTGTGATCGGGAGGGGCAGTTTAGCAGTGACCCGGGCTGCAAGTGGTGATTTTGGCAAGAGCTGGATTCCATTTTACACCAGTCTGTTTGTGAAGACTGCACCAAATATATTATATATTATTTTATATATATTTATTTTTGCACTCTAGGGATCCTGCCACACCATAAGAATAAAATAATGATTTTGGGAGGAAGATTGGAAGATTCTGGAATAGATATAAAAATCTGGGCAATACAGTTATTTTAACACAATTTATTCTGCCTGCAAGAGTTAGATGCAAGAGCTGGATGTAGAACAGTTCATTTCTGGAAATCAAATTGAGTTTATTAAGGGTTTGAAGTTATTTGTATAAAGGCTGGCCATGGTGTGGGTAATGTTGATCCCTAGGTATTTGAAGCTGGACTTGTTTATACATGAATCTGCAATGCTAAACAGTTTGTAGGAAAACATTCATTTTTTTATTATTTAATTTATAGCCTGAAAAACTGCCAAATGTATGTAATGTTTCAACTAGGCTTTGGATACAGGAAACAGGGTCTGAAATAAATAATAAAGCATAAAGGCTTACTTTATGTTCTATGCCATGTCTACAAATTCTGTAAATGGATCGGGAGGCTTTCAGCATAATAGATAGGGGCTCAATAGCTAGGGCAAAAAGAAGAGGGCTAAGGGGACATCCCTGCCTAGTCCCCCTCCTAAGAGGGAAAACGTGAGCTTGATTTATGATTACTGAAACCTTTGGTGCTTTATTTAGTAGATGAATCCATGAGGTGATTTTTGAACCAAAATGAAAAATAATCTTTAGATAATTCCACTCTACTCTCATCTAAAGACACAACTACCTCAGGAGTATCTAGAGATGCGGTGGAATGGATAATTCCTAGCAGCCTACAACTGTTAGTAAAGGAGTGCCAATTTTTCATGAACCCAGTTTAGTCAGGTGAGATCAAAACTGTAATTATGACATCCATCCTAGTTGCTATGACCTTAGCAAAGATTTTGACATCTGTATGTATTAGAGATATTGGTCTGTATGAGCTACACTTTAGTGGGTCGTTATCTGGTTTCAGCAAGAGAGTGTGATGAACCAGAGTCAGGCAGATGAGTAGTATCCATGTTTTATTGGACTGACAAAGATAGACAGAATCAAGGCCACCCAGGTGGTGAATACTAAAGAGCAATATACAGTTCATGGAGGAGCTGAAATGTATGGAGATGGAGTAGCCTCAAATGTCTTGAGGTGTAGCACATTCACACAGGAGCACCAAGTTTCTAGAAAGCAAAGAGAGTGAGGATTAGCAAGGTGGAAAACAAGATATGTAGTGATTACTCATAGATGTTCCACAAGGGTGAGTGACATGTCTCTTTTATGCACTGCCTGATTAGGTGATGAATGGCAGGTGAGTCAGTATGTTAGAACTCTGGTAAGAGTGACCTCCTGTGGCCAAGTTGAATACAGTCCTGGGTCTGCTGTACCAGATCTGACAGAGTGATAGAAGCTTCAGTGAGAGTTTGGGGCAATGACCCTTGGCTTTGAGAATGCTCAAACATTTCTAGAAGAAGGGGGGCACGGTGGCTTAGTGGTTAGCACGTTCGTCTCTCAGCGCTGGGGTCTTGGGTTCGATTCCCCATCTGAGCGGAGTTTCCATGTTCTCCCCGTGTCTGCGTGGGTTTCCTCCGGGGTCTCCGGTTTCCTCCCACAGTCCAAAAACATGGAGGTCAGGTGAATTGGGTACTCTAAAAAAAAAAAAAAAAAATTGTTCGTAGGTGTGTCTGTGTCTGTGTCTGTGTGTGTGTGTCACCCAGCGATGGACTGGCGCCCTGTCCTGGGCTTAGTTGAATAGTGTAATGCCCTGCCCTGCGCCCAGTGAGGGGGTGGGGGACTAACCGCGACCCTAATAAGGATTAAGCGGGTGTGATAATGAATGAAAATGATAATGAATTTCTAGAAGAAAGGGGGATAATTTAGCTGAGAATTCAACCACAGGTGTTTAGATACTGATTACAGCATGGATAAACTATAAATTGTGCTGACATGAAACACCAGACTAAAACACAGCTTAACCCCCAAAAACAATGTTTTTCTTAAAGAGACAGTAACCCTTTGTACTGACACTGCAGTACTACACTAGGAACTAACATAAAAAACATTAATTTATCTAGTTTAAACCAAAATATTACAAAAACTGTAAACTGTCTCATGCAATCCAAATATCTTAAACCAATAGTCAAAAAATTCAATTACTGGTAAATACACAAAGATAAAAGGTTTAATATTTTTAGTAATTGGCCCATTCACAACAGAAGCTGGACTTGAAGTTGATAGGGCAGTAAGTACAGGTGCTGGTCATAAAATTAGACTATCATGAAAAAGTTGATTTATATCAGTGATTACATTCAAAAAGTGAAACTAGTAAATTATATTCATTCATTACACACAGACTGATACACTTCAAAGGTTTATTTCTTTTAATTCTGATGATTATAATTCACTACCATATACACTGTTTTGTTTTGTAAAACCACTTTTTGCTGCTCTAATGCTTTGAACAACAGAGTCTGTGTTCAGTTTTGCCAATATAGTGTTAACAGTTAAATATGTTACTTCAAGAAAGATGATAAAAACAAGTATTTATGATAAGTGAAGTCAAGAAAGACTATTTTATTTTTTATATTAAAAATCTATTTAAGTTAATTCAAGAGAAACTGTTTTTCTTATATATAAAAATATGTATTTTTCAGGAAATTGTTTTTAAGTTCAACTTTAAATGTCAGGAGATACATTGTTGCTGTTAAAAATGCATTTCCAGTAAAGTGAGTATTGGCAAATCTGGTTGTCATTTTTATGTAGAGGTGGCGGGGGGTGTTGTCTGCAACTGCTAACTAATAAAGTAACTTGTAATTTAACTTTTACTTTTAATGTTACTTTTAAAATCAAGTAATCAATAAAGTAACTAAGTTACTAGTAATGAGTAATCAGATTACTTTTTCAATGTAACTATGCTATCACTGTTCATAACGACTGATGTTAGCTCCACTGGGCGGAAGTCATTCAGACTGTCTGTGATGGGGTTTTTTGGTAGCGGAACAATAATGGAGGATTTAAGGCAGGAAGGATCAGTGGCCTGGGACAAGGATAGGTTGAATATTCTGGTGAAAATCCCTGCCAGTTGAACTGCACAGTCCTTCAGCACACGTCCAAGCACCCCATCCGGCCCTGCACCCCTTTGGATTCACCTTTCTCAACACCTGCCTCACCTCACTCTCTTCCACCATGAATGTGGTGATGTTGTGAACAGGTGACTGTGGTTGCCTGTCGGATGCCTCTCTTCAAGTTTGCTCTGGCTGTGCTGTAGGATGCTCTGTTCCTTGACCTGAAAGTAGCATTTCTGGCTTTCAGCAGACTCTGGACCTCCCTTGTCATCCAGGGTTTCCTATTAGGATAAATCTTACTGCGTTTTTTCCTGGTGACATTATCCGTGCAGGACCTGATGCAATCCAAGACTGCTTTAGTGTGGTTCTCCAGGTCTTGTTGATCGAAGACCTCACAGTTTGTTCTCTGGAAAGTCTTGTAGCTGTTGGGAGGAATCTTTGGGCCATGTGATAACAGTCCTGGCTGTGGTGGAAGCTTGTTTCCTGAGAGGGGTGTATGCAGGTATCGTGAGCAGGGACATGTGATCAGACTGGCCAAGGTGTGCTCGGGGTTTAACCGTATAAGCCTGTCTGATTTTTGTGTACAGCTTGTCCAGTGTTTTTTCACCCCTGGTTGCACACTTTACATGCTGATGGAACTTGGGGAGAACTGCTTTAAGATCTGCATGATTGAAGTCCCCAGATATGATGTGAGCAGCCTCAGGATATTTTCTCTGCTTTCTGCTGATAGCATCGTGCAGGAGCCGTAGAACCGAGTTAGCATTAGCATCTGGTGTTATGTACACAGCAGTTAGCAGTTGTAGTATATGATCTTCTTTTGATGTTAGATGGTGTTGATTAATGAAGAAAATCTGCCCCAACACTGTTCATGAGATGTTAAAAGATTTTATTGGAAAACAAAGAACAGGTTGGTTAAACAGGCTTTCCAACAAACCTGGGAGAAAGTGTGATCAGATTTTTCTCCCCCGAAACAAAGGAACCTTTGGATTTATATACCCCAAAAAACAAGCCATGCCCCTATATGTCATATCACATATAAGTTAAAGGGAATAAGCCCCCATACTCTAATAAAGACCCTCCCATCACGTTTTTGAGAGGTTTACAGCATAGATGTACACGTGACCGAGACCCTCACATGTTTTAACAAATTCCATCTGTATGAAACATAGATTCAACATCTGGAAACAATTTAGACTATAGGAAAGGTTTTGCAAGCACTGCATAGAATATACCTCACAGTAATGACATTTATTTCACATGGAAGGAATATAGGTCTACATTTTATAGTCATAAACTCCACGTCTGGAGAACAGTGACTGGTGACTTTGGTGGAATTTGTGCCCCAGCTGTTGTTCGCATAAATGCATAGCCCCCCTCCACTTTTCTTACCGGAGCTCTCTGTTCTGTCCTGCCAATATTCTGTGTAGCCTGGATTAATGTTGAGAGGCCTGGTGCATACCACTGTTTTTGTATGGCATCCATAATCCCCCCTTTGGACATATGGCTACGTCCATGGACAATTCTAATCAGGCCTTTTGCATAAGCTAGAGGAAGACAAGGTTTCTGTGTTGGTGTGTGTATCCTGCCGACAACGCCAGAATTGTGGTGGAATTTTACCTACTAATGAGAGTCAGACACCAGAGATGACTTATCAAGTAGTAAGCTTTATGTATT
>BRDA01043849.1:0-31852 GCA_036984385.1 Crenuchus spilurus
AAATATTAGATGTTGGCACCTCCACATCATTGCATTCAGTTTTTATTCACAATTTGTTTCGTGTCCCAACTTTTTTGGAATCCGGTTTGTAGTTTAGGGAGGCTAGGCATGTTGCTTTCTTTGTTATTTTCATGGGGTAATTTAGGGTTTTGTTTTGTTTTGTTGCCTGAGGATGAGGCCCACAAGCCTTGCAAACTATGGTCGTAATTCCGGGCATGGTGCGGTACAGTGACTCCTCCTCCACAGAAGCCTCCCATAGCCGAGGTAGCAGTGCTGGAAGGAAGGCTTATTCACCCTAGGCCTCTCAAGTAGAATTAGGGCTCTGTAGAGGCTCCCCTAGGTGGCGCTGCACTTGTAGAGCATAGGAACTTGTTTAGACCTACCCCAGGTGGCAGCGCACTCTGACAAAGGGTAGAGTCTCTGCTTTTAGCATCCTTGAGGTAACTTTTGGTTAATTTCCCATCTCTCTCTTTGTATGCAGCGGAAGCATGTGTGCATCTCTATTGCACTCATTCATCTCCAGCTGCAGCATTTAATGTTTTGTTTAGTTTGCGGGGGTTGTTTTTCCTTCATTTTTTAGTTTCCACTCCCCTCTCTGCACTTTAATCCAACACGAATATCCAGTGCCCTTGACTCCACCCTCTGGCTCACGTCGGTCCCGTGATGCAAACATGGTGAACAGCATATCTAACACATTCTGTAGACCTAATGCTTAATTTTCTGGTTTCACATAAAACAATTCAACAAATTGTAACATGACAACAAATAAAGTTACATTGACACACCATTGCTTTTCTGGTGAAATTTACAACCAGTTTGACATGTCACACCCTCTTTCCCACTTGTGTCTAAAAATAGATCACAGTCTGCCAAACCCTTTTTATCTGGATATTTCTTTATTTGAGACACCCTGTATATCCAATACAATGTTTGTTGGCTCAGTATATGTGGGGAAAAACATTTAGACTGTTGAACATGTCATCATGGTGGCTCATGAAGTTAGTTCAGAGAATTCCAAAAGCCTTTGAAGACTCTAAGGCAGATGATAGTTTTGATTTGTTGTTTGTTTTGTTGGTCACTGAATAATTCCGTGTGTTATTTTATAGTCTGGATGTATTCACTTGCGGATAATACAAAAATACAGGAAAGCCATTCACAGTCTCAAAGATTTCATGACTCATAAGAAGCTGAGACTGTGGGTGTGTCTTTGAATCTGTGACGTTATTTTGTAAACTGGAGAAAGACATTCTTGAACAACCTGCTCTTACATGACAAATGTGTCTGACATCATACTGTTGGTGAGTCGTTAGTGAATCATTGGCAAATTGTTGGTGAAACACCCACCTACACTGGCAGGCCCTAAACTCCTATTCAGTTATGAGTGTCTTAATTTTGTCTGTCATTGTTTCATATGTACACTCTTTATAATAAAGGTGCCACATTAGCTTCTTTGAGTGATGTCATAGAAGAACAGAGAAAGAACCTTTTACATGGTTGGTTCTTCAAAGGAACATTATTATAAATGAGCTGTGTGAATATGAAAAAAACCTTTCTACAGTTAACTTGGTGAAGAACTGTGGGTTTGTCTGGCCTTTAAAATGTTCTACACACATTTTACAGAAAATGCCATTTTAAAGGTTCTTTAAAACACAAAAGTACTTCTATGACATTACTCAAAGAGCCCTTTGTGGAACTTTTATTTTAAGTGTGTAGTTACTGAATAATAAACCTTACAATAATACAATAAATACAGACCTTTGTTTTAGGGGGATTTTCACTTCCTGGAATCTGTGACATCAGGCTATAAACTTGATGATGGTGAACTGACTCACTGAGCCATGAATCTTCAACACACAGACACACACACACACACACACATAGACAGACCTCACACCACAACTACTACAAAAATAGTCACCCACTGACTGACTGATCCACTGAAAAACTGCTTTGAGTCAACAACTCTGGATTATGCCAGATTATTCCAGATTATTCTGCCTCCGGTGTTTATTTATTTACACTCACCCACACAAGTCACTTTGGGCATAATTGTATAATTATGGGCCTAATTATGCTTGTCTGTAAAGACTGATGAAATAAACCATGCTGGTTCCCCTTGTGCCCTCAAAACAGAGCTGGCACTACAAGACTTACAAAATCTCTGAAGGTGCCCTTTGGTATCTGGCACCAAGAAAATAACAGCAGATCATTTAAGTCCTGTAAACTGTGCAGCTTTGACTTCTCACAGATTTGTCAAGTAGGGTAATGACCACCTGTAACAGCAAGCTCAAAGATCAAAAGTAGATCAAAGTTGAATAATTGTTCAATTTTGTTTTGATCTTGAAAAGTTAATCAACACTGAAAGTGTGATGTTTCAACATTTTA
Organism: Crenuchus spilurus; assembly: GCA_036984385.1. NCBI lineage: Eukaryota > Metazoa > Chordata > Actinopteri > Characiformes > Crenuchidae > Crenuchus > Crenuchus spilurus. The sequence continues at coordinate 2,386 of BRDA01043849.1, forward strand.
CTTTTCAAATTGATGTCCCTTTTCTTACTCTGTAAATAATTGGACATTCAAGTACATTATACTACATCTTGAAGCCGGATCAACATATAAACATATAAACATGTTAACTGAATCAGTATAGTTATCTGTATTCAAAGTTGAAAGGTATGACATTTGAAAAACATATCAGTGTTGATTTAGTATTGAAATGGTGCTTCAACCTTGATCCTCAGGCTTTAACATCTACCTGTTTCAACCTTGGTTACGAGAAATGATTGTCCTCTTATTGTGTAACATATCCCATATTTAGACATGGCATGAGATAATAAACATTCCTGTCACCTGAAAGTGGTTATAAGTGAAATTGAAAGTGCACAATCATTGACCAAAGTGCTTGCACACAGAGGGATTTGTTCTCTGCATTTAACCCATCAGTGCAGCGAAACACACACACACACACACACACACACTAGTGAACACACTAGGAGGCAATGAGCATACATTTCCAAGGTGGTGGGCAACCCTCCATGGTACCCAGGGAGCAGTTGAGGGTTAGGGGGTTACTTTAGTCATGATCTTCCAGTCACAAGACTGGGGTCCTTAACCACCAACAGCCCTCAGTATCATATCAAATTGTTTTGTTTCATCAGTGCATATTATCCACATCTTGACAAGATTAAATGCCTGAAAAATGAAAGAAAATGAAAATGTGTGTGTGTGTGTGTGTGCATGTGTGTGTGTGGGGGGGTGTGTGTGTGTTTGAATTCAGTTTCAGAATAATGAAACAGAAACTTCTTGTTCTTTGGACACAAACACAACATACATTATCACATTGCAGTAATTGTTCTTTCTGGTGAACAATCCTCACTATTTTATTTTTGTTTTTTAAAAAAAAAAAAAACCTTTAACATTAAAATTAAACACTGTATTTAAAGTGAAAACAGATTCAATTATTTGCATAAAATCTTTTTATCATTGTTTTATCAAATGTGTTCAATTTCTTTTAAGATTCAAAGGGCATCCACTTGTAAAACAGAAAAGATAAACACAGCACACTTGTGAAGTTTATTTGCTCATCTTCACAGGTTATATTTAAAGTGAAAACAGTGTGTAGAGTCTAAAAATAGCAACAGTAAAATGAGGCCTTGCAGTAACAAGAAATGTAAACAAGGTTTCTTCAGCACAAATAAATCCTGGAAACAATGGAACAAATATATTTTAAGTGCTTGTTATAACATTAACACTTTTTATAGGTTGACCTGATGAACCATTTTCACAGTGAGACTTTATAAAAGCTATCCTATCTTTACAGGAGAGGGCAAAAAAGTCTTTATTATTAGTTCATGCAAAGAGGTTGAGTTCAAAGCTGTTTTCACACATTTCTATTGGTCTAATCATCATGAAATGTCTACTGAGCTCATATTCTGAATATGAAGATAGTTGTTTTTCACTGATGATATGTTCTATAAAATGTCCATATAATGTGTTTGACTTAGAGGGAAAAAAACATTTATTCCCCCCAAAAATGTAAAATTTTAAATCCTTGCAATAATCTGTGTGTGTGTGTGTGTGTGTGTGTGTGTGGGTGTGTGTGTGTTGCGTGGTAAGAGGTGAAGCTGTAGATTTGATTTGAGTTTATGGGAGTGATATAACAAAGCTGCAGTGATTTAGGAATAAGAGCAGATGGCTGGAGAATCAATAATCTGAGTTATGAAATATTTAGCTGGCACACTGATTACAGCACCTTTAGAAAGCAGCCAGTGAATGTCTAACAGCTTTATTTCAATTCTAAAAGCATTGAGTATGTGCCTGTGGGACAGCATCTTCACACATTATGAAATTGTAATGCTGCTAATATCTGGGATTCAGTCCAATATTTCTTCCTTTTAGTTCCAGTTAAATCTTCACCCAATATTTACAGCACACACAGCACAAGTGCTCCATCAATGCAGCTCACTAATCTCTCCTGCTTTATGATTGAGCATTGAGATTTCAGGCCTGAATATTATGGACACATTTCTCAGATTACCTCAAAACTTCTTTCAGCCCACTCACACCACATTCATATGTTAATGAAGGTTTCATAGACTAGCTAGCTGATTTGCTTTTGGAGGTGGGTAGAACAGCTGAAAAGTGTACTCAGTTGAAAGTATTGTAACTTAAAAAAAATTACTCAAACATAAGTCAAAGTAATCATTTAAATTATTACTTAAGTAAGAGTCAGAAAGTATCTACTACAAAGACTAAAAACACTAGAAACGATCAGGTACACAGTAAATCTGCCAGTGTTAAATCAAGACTATTAGAGTTAAATTAACACTGAGGGTGTTAAAATGTAACACTCTCAGTATTAATTTAACTCTAATAGTGTTGATTTAACACTGGCAGATTTACTGTGTAGTGAGTTACTTCCTCAATCTCATTTAATAATCAAAATAAAGCTTGAATTTTTGACTTAATTTTAAGTATCACATACAAACTCCACATCAAAAATGTCCAAAATATCCATTCCATCCATTATCATCAAATGTCCAAAACATGTAATAAAATCAATTAAATTTAAAATCTAAATTTGTAAACTGAGATAATGACTATTTCAAATGCCCTTTTAAAACAATATAAATCTTTACAAAATAGCATAAATAAAGTAAATACAGTGGATCCTTGATTTTCATCATTAATCTATTATTTAAAATGCCTGATGTTAACCAAAATGAATGATAACTGAAGCAATATTTCCCATTAGAAATAATGTAAATCCAATTAATCCGATCCAGATACTTACATTTATTATTAAAAAATTAATTTTACATAGAATAACTATAGTTTTACATATAGAAAACAATGAGAAATAAATAAAAAATTCTAATGAAATGGGTTTACGCTCTGATTTAAAGCATGCTGGTGTGGTCCAGCGTTTTATACACCTGTTCTTGGAGTTCTCGCCAACATTTGTTTTTAGGCAGTAGTGCTGCGCACCATCGCTTTAGTGTTACATGTTTTAGTTTGTTTTGAACATTATCAATGAGAAACAAAGTCAGAAAAACAATTAGAAACAAAGCCAGAATGAATAACAAAAGCGTGGGTGGATGCTTTGTTTTCGCAAAATTAGCAGTGAGTCACGTGGGCACGCTAACAAAAACCGGGCAGATGAATGATAACTGGGACAAAATTGTACAGAAGAAAGTCAATGATAACCAAATTGTAAGGTAACCAGGGCAAATAATCATCCAGGTTCCACTGTATAGATACAGACCAAATTAAGACTTTTCATCATATACAAATAAAAATGGCAAACATTAAACCAGTGTGAACCTCCTGTCTAAGCCCTCTTTGTGTCTTCCTTTGTTTACATGTTCCACGTGTCTTTGTTTACATTTTTTTTGTTTATATCCTGTCTCTACCCTCATCTTGCTTCCTTCACGTCCTTCCTCACCTGTTCCTTGTATTGTTGTCATTACCTCAAGTCTTGTCTCAGTTATCTATATCCACAGCCAAGTGTGTCTTTTATCACAGCTATGTTCTGTTTCATATCACAAGTTCTGCTGTACCATCAATAATAAAACCACAACTCACACCTGCATCCACCTCCTTCTTTACTGCTGCAGCAGCCCCTTCTGACAGTTTGTCAGATTAGTAAATCCTTGTATATTAATTATCATTAATTATGCATGATATATTACAAAGTAATAATATTTTTTATCATATATTTGGTCAAATATACACAGTAAATATGCCAGTGTTAAATCAACACTATTAGAGTCAAATTTATATATAGAGTTATATTTTGACACCCTCAGTGTTAATTTAACTCTAATAGTGTTGATTTAACACTGGCATATTTACTGTGTAACATTACCTAGTAGACCAGGTAGAGTAAGTATAACATTTTTGTCTCATTTGTTTAACTTTGTTCTCATTATCTACTTTTAGGGCTTCTGTTGATGTTTTAGGTCATATTAATGCAGAAATATAGAAAATTCTACAAAAGGGTTCACACACTTTCAAGCACCATGGTATGAATATGTAATATGCCAAGAATAACGTTACAGGAATACTGTCAAGATTTGTGAAGGATAGTACAGCTATAACCTATATCAAAAGAATGAATCAGTAAATTCTCTACATGCTTAAACTTAATTGGCACTTTGATTGGTACTTTCAAGTACCACTGTATTTTTAACAGTGGCCGTAAAATGTTATCATACATAAGACTGTGTGCACACCATAGACTGCATAATGTACACTCACACACAAACACACACACACACACACACACACACACACACACACACACACGTTCTAGTAAAATGTACACTGATTATATACACAAAAACATGTGAGATGGGCCCAAGCTACTTGCCTAGTGTAAGAATTACCATCTAATGGTCTCTCCATCTCTTTGCACTCCTAGGTATTGGTAGGACAAAGAGGTACTACTAGTATTAAAGTGACCTCAGATAGACAGAGTGGACAACATCTGGAGTACGTGGAAAAATATGTACACATACTTTCTGGATTAAACATTCCTGACCTGCTGTTATAACTGATATACTGAGATCTAAACTGCAGCATTAAGAAACACATAAGCCTTGTACATTTTGTGTGTGTGTGTGTGTGTGTGGATGTGTGTTCTCTGTGCTTTACTCCAGGCTGTGTTAACGCTGTTCTTCACACTTTTGCCCCATCAGCACTTTGGTGAACTTTGTTCAAGGAGAGCAGGATGACATGTTCATGATCACAGTCAGGGCTAAAAACTGCCTCTCTTACCCTTCAGCTCTTTACCGCAGCATCATCCATATTGATTTTTTCTTCATTTTTCTTTCTCACTCTCTTTCGTTCCCACATTATCTCTGTTTTTCAATGATTTAGTGACAGATGATGGATGGGGTCAATAAAACTGCAGAGCTGTTCCACTCTGAGTGTAATTACTCACTACCCACACCTCTGTCACCACACATACACAGCCACACACACACAAGAACAGCCATCATATATGTAATGCAATGTTATAATGAGTAACAATGATAATAAACTATCTGAATAAATTAATATAAATACATAAATAATAATAACATAATATTATAAATAAGAGAAATTGAAAAGCAGTTGATGCAACAATATAAAACAATTAGCAACATCTTCTCCCTGCATGTTAGAGGCTTTTTTCCGGGTATCTTGGACCACTATGTGTCTGTAAATGGTAGCAGGTCATTTGCAGTCCTAGCAGAACATGTTCTCTTCTTGTACATGTTGACAATCTTCCCTGGTGGTAATGTTATGTATCAACAGCTTAATGCCTGACCTCACCACACAAGTGTGCATGAGTGATTGCAGGAGCAACACAGTGACTTTGGTGTACTCCCCTGTGTAACCTGCATATATGAAAACATGTATACACTACCGTGGACACACCTTCTGGACATTGACTGGTTTTTCATTATTTAAAAATGTTCTGCATTGTAGATTAATACTAAAGTCATCCAAACTATGAAGAAATACAAATGGAATTATTTAGTAAACAAAAAAGTTAAACAAAGTTAACTTTAAACAAACTAAAAAATGTTTTATATTTTACATTCTTCAAAGTAAGCACCTCATGCTTAGATGACAGCTTTTTGGCATTTTCTCAGTCAGCTTTATGAGGTAGTCACCTGGAATGGCTTTCAGTTAACCGCTGTGCCTTGTCAAGAGTTCATGACTTGCATTTCTTGCCTCTTAACCTCCTAAGACCTGAACTCTTGCATGGCATGCATTCTTTATTTCTCTTTGCTATGTGGGCTGATTGGCACCTGATTAGTGTAAAAACAAATAATTATCTTTTTACATGATGATTTCTGAGGTGGCAGTATAATTTAGTTTTGGGGTCTAAACAACCCAAAATATGATGTCCACATATGTGGACATGCCAGGTCCTAGGAGGTTAATGTGTTTGAGACATTAGTTGTGTGCCTACTTGGAAGAATCTAACATCTAAAATATATTTTGGTTTGTTTAACACTTTTAAGTTTATTACATGGTTCCTTTTGTGTTCCTTCATTGTCTGGATGACTTCAGTATTAATTTTCAATGTAGGAAAAAATATAAGAATAAAAACATTGAATGAGAAGGTGTGTCAAAACATTTGATTGGTACTGTGTATGTATATAAGGCGATAGGCTGACGGCATGTACATTTGCTTGAGAGCTGAGCTAGGCCATGGCCTGAGCTGCTACATGGACTCTAAAAGTTCTATAAACACTTGTGAAAGACTGCATTTGAAGGTTTTGTTTAGTTTATTTGTTGGCACTATGTATAAATAAAGCAGGCTTGGGTTTGTTGTCTGTTGTCTGACATCTGTGTGTTGTCTCAAAACTGAGCTAAGCTCCTGGTCCTCCTGACCACGCCCCTTCCCCCCATGTTACTATGTGTATCTATATAAACTGTGTATAATGCACACTACATACAACAGGCATATAACAGGGCTTACATATCCTTGGCCCTCTCCTCCACCTTACTGTTACCTATCTCATCACAACAGAGAAAATATAAACAAAATGGTTGAATGAAAATAACAAGAAACATTCCCTAGTGGCTAGTGTGTGTCTGGATTTTTCCTGTAAACTGATGATTGTGTGTTGTGCTTGTAAAGGAAGACACGTATATTAGCTGATGTTTTAAACCATCAGGAATGCAGCTCGGGGATGAATGTAAAAGACACGGATATGTACAGATGATTTCAAATTGGGACAGAGCGTCAGTTGGAAAAAGAGAGGCAATAAAAAGTTGTGTAACCTCAGCCATAGCTGTGGATTATTATGGATAAGGTCAGACGTCAGTGGCACTGGTGAGGACACAGCACACTGTATGCTGGATTGCTTATGAGCTGCATGTTCAGTTTACAGCTTAATTACAGGTTTTATAGTGGAACACTAAACCTTATCAAAGGCTTTGGAGGAGTGTGGGATTACAAAGCTTCTGCTGACTGAATAAAATGTATTACCTCTAAGTGAACTGTGCTGATAGCGATATTATCATTTCAGAGGGTGTGTTGTAAGAAATATTTCAACCAAACATGCCAACTTGGTTTACAGTGAATGGAAACTAGCCATTAATTAACATGACTATATTTGCATAAGAGGTTAACTGGCTTTTTTAGACCCCACACTTCAATTAACCACTCACTAGATTACTTAGTTTCACAATAATTACAGAATATAGTTGATACTGTATAGTAAGTCTCAATGTGTCCTTAATACACACACACACACACACACACACACACACACACACATATATATATATATATATGTGTGTGTGTGTGTGTGTGTGTGTGTGTGTGTGTATTAAGGACACATTGAGACTTTATTATTATTAGACATTATTAGACATTTTCTATTTGAACTTTAAACAAATTAACATGTATTTTAGCATTTCCATAGTACTAATGCTTCTCCAAAAATATAATATTTTCACTTTCATAAAAGTTCGCTTATGTTCATAATTTATTTCAAAAAAGGTAAATTGTCATATATTTTATATTCGGGATGCGGCTCATTGGGAGGGGGGTTCTGTGACCCTCCTGCTATTTCCATGACTCTGGCCATGCCCCCTGTCTGTTTGTCTCTGCCATGTGGGTCTTTGTTGTCAGTCACATCATGTCTACATCATCTCCACACCCCTCAGTTAATCAGTGTGCTTTATAAGCTTCATGTCTCTTGTCCCTCATGCATCATTCTGTGTTGTTTTGTTAGTCTTAGTCTCTGTGTTGTCACCACAGCCATGCCACAGTCACAGCTTTGTTGTGCTGTTTTAATAAAATTCCTCGTAGTTACAAAAACGTCCTAGTTTTTGCTGCAAACACTAACCAGATCACATGCAGCCCAAAGTAATAGCATTTTCATTAATTTACTGTTTTTCTTGCTGTGTGTGTATATATATATATATATATATATATATATATATATATATAAAATTAGATCTCAGTCTGTTGGTCTGTGTGTGTAGAGTTCTGCATTTGCTTCCAGATGGCAGCTACTTACAGAGGTAAGGCGAGCCTTCCTCTTTAGTTGGTTGATATAAACACTGTCTAGGTGAGGGAGATCAGTCCTAATCATTTGTTCAGCTGTTTTGACCACCCAATGCAGATTCTTCCCAGAGACTGTGCAGCTGGAGTACCACACAATCCTGCTTTGCAAAATTATGATCTTGATAGTGCTGCAGTCTTTAGTGGTCTCCCTGTTTAGACCTCAATCATTCTCTTGGTGACTTCAACCTTCTATCATAGAAACTACAGTCATCCTGCCTTTTCTACTGCTGTGATCTTGTGATTTCACCTTCAACCATTCTATTCCAACCCACAGAACAGGAAAAACATTGGACCTGATCTTCAGCACACCTGTCCCAGCACTGGATCTGACAGTAACTCTGTTTTTTCTCTGATCATCACTTCTTATCATTCATTATTTTTCTCACTGCTTTTCCTGCCCACAAGGTCTTTCACTGCACATCATAACCTTCGCTCTCTCCCTCAGCTCTTGCCTCAACTATCACAACTCTCTTCCACAGCTTGAGTCCTTCTCCTCCCTCCCACTGTAAAATGTAACACTTTCCTTTTATGCATCTCTTCAATCAGCCTTCTCTGTCCTCTCTGGTTTAGGTCAATAAGACCCTTGAAGTACTGCTAACTTAACCAGATTTACAGTGTAGGATGTGTCCCAAAAATGTCAGGAGCATCTTTGGCGTTTTTGGAGTTGACCGGATTTCTCCTCACATCCCATCCCAGAGCTGGCTAAAAATACTAAGCCCTGTTGCCATAGTGATCCATCACTGTTGCAAAACCAATTCCCATAGCAACAAGGGAGGAGAAAGGACTGAAGGATTGTAAGACGGCTGGGAAAGTGCTGATTTAAACAGACAAACACACAAATATATACACATTCAATTAAATCTGGAACATATTTTTTGCCTCTCTGATGACTTTAAACAAACTGAGGAGTGAATAAACTACAATCTTACAAGTCCATTGCAGAAATATCTTTCAGTGGGCAAAAGCTGATTATGCAGCTTATTTTCTCACTGTTTCAAAGTCTCCAGCAAGCCTGTGCCATAAAGGGAGCTAATGGTTGATGTAGGTCTATATTATTGAGTTATATCAGCTACTCATGACTTGTGGGTGTAAAACTGTGGAAGTACCAATATAAGGGGTCCAGTAAAGACATTATGCCCCCCTGTGCCCCAGACCTCAGTGCAATGGCTTCATCTGCCCTGCTGGTAGTTGCGTCACTAAATGAATGAATTAAGTGTAAAGAGGCCAAAATCGAGTTACAAAAGGCTTTAACACTGCAGAGTGTAGTCTTTTCTACTCTAACTGATATTATTCAGCTCAGGACATACTGACACAGAGATTAATTAAATGAATGAATGATTCATTAACAACATTTGAATTCAATTTGTAAATGGAGTGTGTTGATTGTAAAGCGTCCTTGGGTATCTTGAAAGGCGCTATATAAGTGTAACATTCATTCATTCATATGTACACTACTTACAAAAAGTTAGTGATATTTGGCTTTTGGGTGAAATTTCAGGATGAAAATTCACAACAGGTGTTTGATCCAATGCATTTGAATGGTACAGTGACAAGCCCATACTACTTGAATAACATCATTAATCCAGTCATTGTGCATGAACAATACAGGCCTAATTTCATCTTCATGGACGACAATGCTCTAGCGCACCAATGTGACATCATTAGCGTACGGGTGCTGGAGACTGGGGTAGCTCAAATTGATTGACCTGCACTTTCTCCAGACATTACATTTACATTTACATTTGAGGCATTTAGCAGACACTTTTATCCAAAGCGACTTACAATTGGGGGTTAGGTGCCTTGCTCAAGGGCCCGGGGATCGAACCGGCAACCTTCAGGTCACCAGACCAGATCCTTAACCACTTAACCACGGCTGCCCCCATTACATTAATCCCAATAGGAACAGGGCTGCCCATCAAGAAGAATGTGATATCATGTCTCAGCAGACAATACATCTGTGAAAAGCATGATATGTTGTTGTCAAGCTGTAATTGATAGTCAAGGGCACATGACTTGATTTTGAGACACTGACATTTTTTGTTGGGGTATACCCACAACTGTTGTTGGCTTTTGTTTCAATAAATTGTTTGAGATGAGGATATCAGCATTGCATGCTTCTACCTAAATGCCCTACTTTCATGATATATCACTGTAGTGTAAACCTTTTACATTTTCCATACATTTCACTCGAAAGCCCAATATCCCTAACATTTGTTACCGGCAATGTGTGAAAACCCGGCATTCTATAGAATATCTAGGCAATGTATACAATCCCTGTCGTTGTCGGGCAAGGTATGAAATATCTGCATTGTTCTATACTTATCCTAGGCATTACATAAAATGCCTAGGCATTATAAAGAATGACAAGAACTGCTTGGGCCAAGTGTGAAATGGCCAGATTGGAAAGGTCTTTAGTAACAAACAGTCAAAAAATTTAAGAGAGAAGGGATGAATGAAGGGAGCCCTATACGCTGCCATTGAAAGTCCATAGGGCAGACACTCGAATGAGACGTCGGCGCCTCGAAGGCCGCCAATCCGCTCAAGTTTATCCAGAGTCAACAAAGCCCCCAGAGATGCCTTGTCATGCATACCGAAGACCCCTCTCTGGAGAGAGTTTTGGCATCTTTCTGCATGTATCAGCTGTGGAATTACCACAGTTATTCTACACTCTGCCTGTTTGTCATTTGGTGTTCTATAGAATGACTAGGAAATGTATGAAATATGATGTTATTTCATACCTTGCCTGACAACAACGGGGATTGTATACTTTGCCTAGGTATTCTATAGAATGCCGGTTTTTACACATTGCCGGTAACATATACATGAATAAAGTGAATGAATTGAACTGAATCAGAGCTGGATTACTCAACATCTGGCGAGATATTAATTCAGTCAGTCCTATAGATTAGTGAGCTGGATTAGTCTTGAAATTAGAGATTTTTTATTCAGCATTTACATCTCTAATCCTTATCACTTCTATTTAAGACCCACGTGCACTCATACACAGATGTACCATACAGACACGTGTCTTATTTGAAGCCAAGATGTTTGTGTGTCCTCAGACAGTATGAGAGTGAATGTAGCTTGTCTGCTTGAACAATAATCTACATTTTTTATTTTACTTTCTATGTCCTCTGCTTTCAGTTTCATTACTGATTTGCCCCTGTAACTCATAAGGGCCAGCACAAATGGTCAGAAAAATTGGCCATCCATATGTCCAGCCATCTATCTCTTTCTGTCCATCCATCCATCACACACATTTTGAAATGGAGGAAGAAATAAAGCTCTTTGGAGAGGATTTTTAGCATTAATAGCATTTCAATTCATTTTAAATGTTGAAATTTAATTTAATATATGAGTAAAACTGACTTACAAGCTCCGTTACAGAAGAAATTAAACTCATAAGTCAAGGTTCTACTGTATAGCTAAACATGTCAATAAAGTTTATTTTAATAAGGCAAATGCACAAGCCTTGCATCACTATTCGCGCAGCACTCAATGCAGAAAGCATAAAGCAGGCTTTAGTCCTTTACTTTTAATGATGCTGCCTGCGGTCAAGTCTCAACATGAACTATGGATGACTCACAGGGCCAAGTAAAATTTGCGTTAATGGCACAATTTTTAAAATAGCTTTAAATTGATATCTCGTTAATGCGTTATTATAGCGTTAACTTTGACAGCCCTAGTTTCTATAGTACTCCTCTCCTAAAATTACAGTTTCAGAGATACATGATCTTCATTGAACAGCAATGCTATTCTGTTTAGAAAATGAATGAGACACATTTGATTACACAACGACAAGGAACCATTTCTTCTTCTCTGCAGTTTCAGCAGTGATCTTTGTACTCACTCACGCTCTATAGTGACTCTTAGTGGTGGGTTGTGAAATCGCTCACGATTGATTGTGATGAACTATATGACATTCTGAGATTAACCACAATAAATATTTAAATTGTTTGACAGCCCTAATATAAACATTAAACTTTTTTATGTAATATCATGTAAAGAGATGTGATTACAAAAATTTTGGGAGTATTTCTGGCCTCATTCATCATGAAATGTTTATGCATTATACCATGTATGTTCTGTGTTTAAATTAGTACAAAACCAAAAATTGGGGGGATGGAGATACATTTGTGTTATGACAGGGGCAGTAAACTGTGGATAGCAGCTGTAACACTACTGATTCAGTACATTAATATGATCAGTATCCGGATTACTTAGTAACTTATTTTAAATGTGGTACATAGCATTATCTCATTATTTACAAGTCAAACACTGTAAACTATTGCTGTGGACTGTGTGACAGGGCATGTGTGTGAACGTGGCTGAACATGGATGGTGATTTTCCTTGCAGGTGGTTTTCCGTTTCAGGATTTGGAGGCGTAATCCAGAGAGATTTATCCAGGAAATACGAGTGCTGGAGCAGCTGAGACAGTCACAGGCTGGTCTGCTAAGGCCATACGAGGATAAACACACTTCTAAGCAAGAACAAACATATGCACACATACACACAGGCAATTGTAGGCTTCACTTTTAATACCAGATCACTTACTTTAAACAGCATGGAAGTCTAAAATTCTCCCTCTCTCACTCACACACACTCACACTCGTGCACAAGTGCATTGACAAAGTACAGGCTTACAGGGCGCTTGCTGAAAGCTCTCTGTGAAAGGCTGAGTAAATCCTTAATATGCTTGTTGAAGCTCAGCCAAAGCAGCACTACATGACGCAGGTCCAGCACAATAGCAAATACAGCACAATCTACTCTCACTACATTCAGTTTCTCTGGATGTGGTCCAGTTACCCTGGGTTCATTTATGGTTCTCACTAACCTCAGCAAAACATCTTTGCTTGTGACATGTTATGTAATAAATGCATGTATCAGTGATCTAGACGAGTACATCTATTCATTGTTGTCCTTTTCTGTACACATTCACTATGATGACTCTACAACATCCCATGAAGTTTCTGAGATGCTACCACCTTTCACCCGGTACCCTATTATCATGCCATTTTGTACATCAGTGAAATCACTTACTTTGCCCATGACAATCATTTTCCACTCTGCTACAACTGACTTGTGTGCTCACTTATTTATACATGCAGCACACCCTGTCATGTGGCATCTATGACATCCCGGGCTGAGTTAATTCCAAACTAGGGGTGCTCATAATATTCTGATATGACTATATATACACATTCATATCATACTAATATGACCATCTTCAAGTATCCACACTGATTGTCCATTTTATCAGCTCCACTGACCATGCAGGTGCACTTTGTAGTTTTACAATTACAGACTGTAGTCCATCTGTTTCTCTGTACACTTTGTTAACCTCCTTTCACCTGTTCTTCAATGTTCAGGACCCCGAAAGAGCAGGTATTATTTAGGTGGTGGATCAATCTCAGCACTGCAGTGACACTGGCATGTTAAGAGTGGATCAGACACAGCAGAGCTGCTGATGTTTTAAACACCTCATGGTGAAAAAATAGTGCCAACCAAATCTTTCCTGCCAACAGTGTCCGTGGGCAGCATTCTTGTGACCACCAATGAATGACTAAAAGTTGACCAACACAAATGGTGCAGCAACAGATGAGCTACTGTCTCTGACTTAACATCAACAGGGTGGATGTATCTACTAGAGTGGAGAGTTATATATATGACATAACAGGCAGGTTATGTTTCAGACAGTGACAACAGGAATAATTCAGTAATGTAAAGGGAATGACTGTATCTATCAGTTAAGGTCTGTATAGTGAACAGAGCCACTGCCACAATTGACTAAAAGTAAGCTAAATGCAGAATTGGGTCATGTGGAGTTGAAAGGATGCTATGAAGGATTTTCAAGGCTCTACTATTTCCAAAACAAGTGAATAGGTCAATGTCTCCATTTTATGAGTTATTATAAACATACAATTTACATGCCATTACGATCAATAACTGATCACAAAATGTGTCTACAAAGAGCATATCCAACTGCTCAAATACTTGTGCTACTACCCACCCCCACACACACCCACACACACCCACACACACACCCACACAGAGACTTACATAAGATGACACACTTCTTTGTTTACTTCAAACAATGCAAAATTCTTTTTATTTTATTTTAGTGTGCTGAACACAGAGAGAAAACAGTGAAAACTGTGACATAAGGATTGGTTCTTATAAATAACATCATAACAGTACAGTGGAACGGAATGTCATATAATCCACTCAGGTTTACTTTTTCATATTTAGTAGAAACAGGCTTATCAATAAATAAAGTTCTTTTATAGCATCTTACTTCACATCTAATTAACATACCTATGGAATGAAAGGGAAAAAGGACAACCAAAAGTTGTAGTGTCCAAATGAGTACCAACAGTCCCCAAACATCTGTCCAAAAGTCCATGCAATCTTTACTTATAAATCTTTTTCATTCCCTTTATGGCCTCAGTAAGAGTCTTCTCCCTTATGTAGTTATCTCTCTTGGTCTTGTTAGATTTGTATAGCACCTTAATGTCTACATATAGCTTATTAAGTATTGTAATGGCTTATCTATTTTTGTGCTACCAACATGTCTTTCAAAGTTGCAAAGGTGCCATCAAAGCATTTGAGAGCTGAACAATTTAATTGTCAGTTCTCCTCCTGTGTCTCTTTTTGTTAAAGAATTCACAAACCTACTCGCCTCTTGTCTCTTTCAAAGAGGTTCAGAGAACGAATGAAAACACAACAGAACCCAAACGCAGGGCCATCTCCATCCTTCCATCACATAAGAGATTTGAAATTAACTGGAGGAGAGAGGGACTATACACCTTTTCACTGAGATATAGCTCAGAACAAACAAGTGATAAAAGTCCAGTCCCATCAGCTCCTGAGGGCCATTGAGGGAGTTGAGCCTTGACCCTTGACTATGTGGCCCCTCCTTGCTTTGCAGGGTGATCCAAACATGGCCTTCAACCCTGCTACCATCAGCAGGGCATCCATAGTAAGCCTATCATGGCAGTTGGCATAGTGAGGCAAACACTTGTGTGTGCTTTAATCGTTGCTGTGCTCCTCAAGCTGGGAGAGAATGCTGATGAGATTCTGAAGGCCAAAGATATAGCCACTGTCACCACCTTCATGAACAACACCATCCTCCCTATAATCACGACAGGTTGTGTGAGCAAAATCGATCATTCTCACATCCACCAGTGGTGAGCCTGGCACTGAAACATCTCGACTCTGTGAGCGCCCCCCATATGCTCCTTCTTCCTCTTCATCTTCATCCTCATCATCCTCTTCATCTTCCTCCTCTCCTCCACGAGAGGGACGGGGCCTTGTAGGGGCCGGAGGTGGGGCTCCATCATAGATGATAAGAAGAGAAGAAGAGAAGAAGCGATAGCTCTCACATGCTTCCAAAACTGCTCGCATCTCTTTGAGTCTCTGGAGAACTGGAGAGAGTAGTTCTCTACGTAGAACACGTCCATCACTGAAGAACTGACAGAGAGCTTCTTTAAAGCCAGCCAGACTCAATTTTCGTCCGTGGTACTTATTCATAAAAATCAGCTGTCCTGTCACACTATGATATACCTACAAACAGAGAGAAATATGCATATTTATACAAATTCATAAAGTAGTCAAATATCTAGAACCATACATTTTTTATTCCACATGTAAATCTCACATGTAATGTAACAAGCTCATGGCAATTCAATTTGCCTTTAACTTTTATAGTAAATATGTGATCAAAACTAGAACTATTTATGTGATAAGACAATAAAACCAAACAGTCTAAACTTCTTATTTTGAAAAAAATTAATTGTGAAAATTTTACTTTAGGTCAAAAATAAATGCAAATATATTTAATACATTATAATTGATTCCAGCACTGAGTATGTGTTTTACCTGCATCCCACAGAGCCGGACTCCTATTGAGGAGGATGTACTCTGTTGACATTTGCGGATTTGATTGGCTTTTTTCTCTTCAGAGGCATCATCCCCATGCTGCCGCGTCCCCATTTTCAGGTCCAAAACGCAGGGAACTCGATATTTCCATGTCAGATTCTCTAACAGAATAAACTCTGAAAGAAGTTATGGGTCAAGGAAATAACACTGGTTGCTTTTCCTATATGCTACATGCTTTACCTACATTCTCAGGATGTGCTAAAGTAAAAAACATTCAGAGAGCAACATGACTAAGCTGCAATGAGTTTGTTGGTAATTTTTTTTAAAAGGCTAGGTTATAACATTTGTACTTCTGCCATATTTGGATGTACTGTTCACAAACTCTACGTGTCATAAACAATGTTTACATTTTCATTCAACACAGAGATGTATCTGTTTTATTGCTAATTTAAAATATTTGTACAGTTATTTACACAAAATAAAAAATAATAATTTGACTGTGCGCCACTCTCTATAATGTATAATACAAAGGCATTTGACCATATGTCCTGGTGGTATATTAAAACAAGCCTGTACATTTTGTATATACAGTATAATGGCAGTTAATGTAAAGGATACTGTGCTGGTTTCTGTGTTTGGAGTTCTCTTTCATCCTCTGGAGATGCTGCTGGTGGCACTGCAGACTCCATGGGTTGTGTTTAATCTGAGGCACCATGTTCCCTTTCTCCAGGCTATAGTACAACACCTCTGCCTTATCTTCACGATTGCTGCAGAAACAGTGAGAGGGGCAACAGTTACACATTGATATTGTGAGTTTCAGTTTTGAGCTATGCAATTTGAAAATAAACAGGCAATATATTTCAGTAAATGTATGACAATATGGAATTAAGTGCAATAAAGTCTACTTAGTGGTTGTATGACTGTAATTTTGTGTAAATGTAGATCCTGTATAACAATAAATGAAGCTCACCTCTTACTCTTTTCATCTTTGCGGCTTTGTCTGGTTCTCTCATTCTCCAAAAGAGCAGGTGGTTTCTTCTTACCCCATTTCGGGAACTTGTTTTTGGGTTCTCCATCAGATAAAGGTTCTTTATTCTCTATATCTGATGGATCACTATGTAGAGGATATGCTATCAAACACAGGTTACCCTCCTCATCCTCCTCAAAACTCACTGACACTACCCCTACAGAGAGGGATAAAAAGAGAAGACAACATTAACACAGGAAGACTTACAATTTAAAAATTAAATAAATGAATGCATTTAAAAATATTGTATATAAGACAGTAATAGCCAATCATAGGCATAGACTGGCAACTTTGTTCATGGAGAACATTTAAAACAGTAAAAAGACAGACAACAGGATGGTTCAGCACAAAATTCCATGTACGTTTATTAAGCTTGAGTACAAAATTAAGCTCACACATCAAATAGCATACAGAGGTTGCATATGCAAGAGGGATACAGGTATTATGATGGTTTTACAGAAACTGTTTTTTTTCCCCACTTATACACACATTTTTACAGTTTGAACATTATGCATCTTTTACAACGAAAGCCAAACAGAACATGAAACAGAAGAGTCCAGCAAGTATTGTGGCCTAAGGCTAATACACCCACTCTTACAACATGGCTATGTAAACACATATATAATGTGTTGGCTTATGGATGGAACAGATGAACATAGTCTTAATCTTAAAAAAATAAAGCAGAGAGTCTTTCAAAAGCATTAATAAAAGTCTTTCAATGGCATTATTAACATGATGCAGAAGATGCATTCCCTTTCAATAAAACAACAGTAAGCCTACATAAATCTGTATGTAGTGGGTGAGTATGTGGTACAGTAGGACCCTGGGGCCTCCTGTAGTCTGCAGTCTGGCTGGTGATGTCACTAGTTGTGATGTCACTGCTTTGCACCAGTGAGCATACTCATGTACACTCAGCTGCTGAGTCAGAAAAAGTGCCTTTCGTGTAGGAGTGTGCGCAAGTATCGGGCTCGATAATATACTTAAATATTCTTGTGTGTCGTCACTTTGGTGCATCTAAGTGGTATTTTCACTGGGGATCTGAAAGTGACTGTCTGTCTGACTTTGGCCTGCATTCTTTCCTGTTGGTCGAGTTCAGTTCAGCTGGTTGCTTTTTTTAGGTGTACCATACACTGCCAGAGTAAAAAAATACTGCCGACACACATTGCAACTGAGTCAAAGACACGGTCAACACTTTCTGTTCATCACATGCACACTGGGAATGATGCCAGTATGTGTTAGAGGACATAAATATATTAATGATTAAGAG
The DNA here is from genome assembly GCA_036984385.1 of Crenuchus spilurus. Taxonomy (NCBI): domain Eukaryota; kingdom Metazoa; phylum Chordata; class Actinopteri; order Characiformes; family Crenuchidae; genus Crenuchus; species Crenuchus spilurus. The sequence goes on from BRDA01043849.1 coordinate 20,606, forward strand.
TGCTGAACATGATATTCCATTGGAAACTAATAACATAAATCAGTGTCAGAACACAAGTAAGTGTCCTGTCATATCAATGCATATTTCACACATCCTGTAATCTAAATCATGTTTGGTTATACTCTGGGCATGTGTTTGTGTGTATGAAAAACTGATCTGATCAGAGAAAGGCTGATGCTTTCCTACTGACTATTCACTGGAATACATTTGCACAGAAAATGCTATACAAAAAAATATAAACAAATAAGCTCAAAAGAAACAGGAAACAGTAAAAAAACTGTTAAAAAATGTTGGATAGAGAGACAGGTAGACACAGCACAGCAATACATTACCATACTGACATAGCTATGCCTGAATGGTTTAATTGGAGGTAGTGTGCATGTGAAAGAGGTGAAGTTTGTGTTCTTACCTTTGTACTGGGGTGTGAATCGCCTGATCTCAGGTGGAAGGCTCTTGTAGAATTGGTGTTCTCTGGGGATTAGTGGCTTGCAAATGGTCTGTTCCCCAAACCGTAACACACATGAATGGCCTCCAACCTGATGGACAAAAGGCTCCAGCATCACTCCTCCTTTCATTGCCCCTTTACCTGGGTATCTACACCCCTCCATCAGCGCTTCTAAAGCCGGACTCATCCTCTGTCCACATCCGTCTCTCTCCAGTTATTGCTTTCTCTTCCTCTCTGCTAAGTCACTCCTTTTTCTCCTGGGGCTGCTGCTGCTCAAGCACAAAGGACTAAAGCCAGCAGTAAGAAGTGGAAAAAAGAGAATATTCCATTAACTCCTCTCTACCCCTACTTATAGGAGTAAAGAAATGGTAGTCCGGTAGGGAAAGATAAAGGTTTTCTTTGTATAGTGGCAGAAAATGTTGATGACCAACACACTGCCTGGAACGTCTGTGGCGCTACCTCTGGTCTGACTGAGCAGTCTGTTCTAGGTAGGGAGGAAAAATATCATAACAAGTCCCACAGCTCCACCCCTTCTCATGGCCCAGCCAATCAGAGTGCCGTAGCTGTTGTCGGGTGGGAAAAAAGCCGAGAAAGGGGAACTGAACAAACAAAGGGCAAGAAGGGGAGGAGGGAGAACAGGAAAAAACAAAGAGAAAGAAGGAAAGAGAAGGTGTAGAGCTGCTCTCAGCTGTTTTTTCTTCCAGGACTGAATTCTTTAATAATGAGGTAGAGAGAGATGGACAGAAAGAGGGAGAGAGAAGGGGAGAAAAAAGAAAGTGGGGGGGGGATAAAAAAAATGCCAGACTAACCAGCTTCCAACATTTCTCCTTAATAAGGATTTCCAGTCAGGTTGTGTTACTGGAACTCCAGCAGAGATTACTGTATATCTCTTTTTTTCCCCCATTTCTCTCTCACTCACACTCATGCAATACAAACACTCTAACCATTACAATAATCCATTAGAGAACAGAATGTTATTTCAATTAGAATGAGATGTCGGGAGCCAAAATGACACGTGTAGCTTTGTAAATGCCATGTACACACATATATGCACAATGACAATGTGTATGCAAGCTTCCTCTCTGTCTCTTACACACACACACACACACACACACACCCACACACACACACACACACACACACACACACACAGAGGTATATCTTGAAAATTTAAATATTGGGATTAAAAGAAAAAAAAAAAAAAACATTTCATACCATTTTATAGCTCGTGTAAATCGAAAAAAAAAAAGTCCAAAGTCAACACAGCCATCCACCAGATTTTAGAGCACTTCATGCTTCCATTTGCTGACAAGCTTTCTGGAGATGCTGATATCATTTTCTAGCAGGATTTAGCACCTGTCCACAGTGCCATAACTGCTACAAAATGGTTTGCTGACTGATGGCCAGTCAACTCTCCAGACCTGTGAGATGCTATGGGGTATTGTCAAGAGGAAGATAAGAAACAATTGACCCAACAATAGAGACAAGCAGAAATCCACTGTATCAAAGCATCCTAGGCTTCAATAACATCAGCAGCAGTGCGACAAGTTGACTCCCTCCATGACATATGACACTGATGCAGTAATTTGTGGTAAATGAGCCTCAACCAAGAACTGAGTATGTAAATGAACATACTTGTCAGAGGTTGGTTCTGTATTGTATATCATTTTTTGTTTGCTCCTATGAAATATTCTAATACTTTGAGTTGCTTGATATCTGACTGTAATGAGCTATAAGCCATACTGACGAACAGTAAAACAAAACACTTGAAATGTGTCACTTTACAGGTGATTAATATAAATATGGCAGTTTACCTTATATTTAGATGTTCATTTTTCAGCTACACCTGTATATATTGATACAAATCTGTAACATTCCCAACCGGATTACTACAAGTGATCAACAAGTACAGTAGCAGATCAGGTCAAGATAAAAAGAAAATTATACTTTTGATTGTGAAATATTCTAACAGTTACTGTCTTTAGTATTCTTCATTCTTGTCAAAAATAAAAAATGACAAAAGGAAAAATAAGTCTAAGTTTGTGTATGTACATCATGGATGGGTTTAGTGAGCAAATATGTGTGGCTTATATGAAAGAGCCTAAGCCAGTGTGTGTTTGAATACTGGGTCAGTGTGCATGCTTAAATATTAGCGACAGAGGATCTGTGTGCATGTTATGTCAGGCTGGCACACACTGGCAGGTTTACACATTACGCGCCCAGACAATGCACCCTGGCATTGAGACGAGCACAGGTTATGCAACCAGGCTCAGGTTAACAAGGTCAACTTTTTTCTATAAAACTTATTCCCCAACAATAAAAAATCATTTATGTGCAATGAATTTCAAAAGGTAATTTCTTTTCTACCTGCTGCATCTATAGCATATGGATGACTACCACAGTATTTTACTACTTCACAGGATCAGGCTGTCAACTCCAACAGTAAACATGTGTGTGCATACAGACACAGAATAAATGCTAATCTTCAGAGCAATGGTCTTTGGCTTTTGTTGTTTATCTGGTTTCTACATTTATTTGTTGTCATTGTCTGAAAAGTCCCCATAACTCATTATAACAGAGGCTGGCAACAGTGAATAATATATTATTATTACTATTACTTTAGCCATTCTTTAACACACACACACACACACACACACACACACACACACACACACACACACACACACACACACACACACACACACACACACACGAACACACACATATTTGAATATATACTGAGGACTAATCAGGAATTAGTTTAAAGCTTTTGTACAACTAAGTCTCCCAATAAAAACAATAAAAGTGCATAAATGCACATGTAAATTTCAAAATGTTATCTTTTAAAGATAACAGTGACATTTCTATGTATTTATTAGCAACAGAGATACACTGCCCACTATTTATGACATCACTGGGAGGAAATAGGGAAACATGGAAAGTCATTTTCCAAGTAAAACGCACACACTCCCAAACACATGTATATAAATGATCCAGGAACAAGTAGGAAAATACAAAACACAGAAAGAGGACCACACTTTGTTTTCCAGATTCCTACCTTCTTTAAAAAGGATAATTTGGAGCAGCTTGTCATTTGATGCATTTTCTTATGCTGGTGTAAATCAACATGTGCTGAAACCTTTAGTGATTAATAACAAATATTAGTGGAAATATTTAAATGCATCACTCAACAATCAATGCTGCTGTTAGCCAGTCAGCAAATTGTGGTTAACCAATAGATATCATGATAGTAATCATACACTATCAACCCACCACATTACCATGATTAGCAAGACCATCACCATAAATTTGTTTTTCTTTCAAATGAAAAGATCCATATAAAAGGCAAAACTTCACAACACTACATGCAGTATGTTATCCAACTGCATTTGTTGTCACTGGATTATATTCACTTTGGTACAGAGATATGTTTTTTTTATTTTTTTTACTGGATTTAAAATAAATAAATAAATACCTAATGTTGACAAGACCCTACTGCATACAGCAGACTATCAATAATCTACTACCAAATAATTCTAACATGGCAATTCTGAATTTTAAGAAACATCTAAAGTTTCTGAAGAAGTTGGCCTCTTCTCTTCATCACACATGCACTAATGAGCCAAAACATTATGACAACTCACAGATTAAGTAAATGTTAACTTTCTTGATACAAGGATACATTTCACAGGCTGGAATATATTAAGATGATGAGTAAAAAGCAAGTTATTGTTGTCCACATGTTGCAGGTAGGATAAACTGGAGATCATCTGCCCAACATTGCTCATCAAAGACTCCACCTTTTGTACCAAATCGTGGTTACAATCACTTGTTGACATCACCTGTTTGAAATCACATCATTTAGTTTTTAACTCATTACTACCCCTAAATTTCCCAAATCTCACTATTTTGGGAATGTGTTGCAGGTCTGAATGGATGTGTATTAGCAAATGAAATTAAGTAGCCCAGATAAAACATGAAATATCTTCTGTTCATACTGTCTTCAAATAAATAAAAGTCAATGAAAGACACACTGTTTATTAATTTGCATATATTGTCCCAAATGTTTTAGATTTGAGATTGTGTGACCATGTGAATACTATGAAGTTGTGGACATTTATAGTGTGGGACAATGACCTTCACAAGTAAGGTATGATTTACAAAAGATGCCACACGGACTGAGTAGTGAACTACAGAAGACTGATATAATCTCAAAAACAGCTATATATATATATATATATATATATATATATATACATACACACACACACAAGTACACACACACACACACACACACACACACACACACACACACACCCTTCATTATAGTTTACTATAGTTTTTTTCCACACATTTGCCTCAGAATCACCAAGCTGTGTAACATTGTATGTGCACTCCTGTTTACACAAAATACACAGATCTAAATCACATGTAGGTTTTTGGACAAAAACAAACCTATCCCATTTCAAAATACAGACGAGAGACTAACCTGAGTGACAAGATTCCTCATGTCAGGAGATTCACCTACCATTCTTTATATATATACAGTGTATATTTATAAGACTTGAAGAAAGTACTTGATAATGCATCAAGTTCCTCTGCTGATCTCCTTACAAGCACACTTGCTTTAATATAATCCACTAATGCTTTGCCATGCAAGGTATTGGGATTATATCTACAAGTATTACTGGACTAAAGAGAGGTTTGGAAAAGGTTGTATAAAAAACAACATAACACTATTTACATTTGTTATAATAGTTTTCCCTGAGCAAATAACAATGAAAAATGTAATACTGTATTGTATATGAATATATCTTTCATTTTATTCTTTAGAATCCAAGTAAAGATGTCCACCCAGGTGATGGCAAAAACAAAGACAACCTTATTTAAAAAAAAGGTGAATGTCAGAGTCAAAATCTGTGCTTTCATTGTAATTCCCGTGTGATTATTGCCACAGCACCAAGAAATCATATTACATCCCACAACACTGAATGCACAATTAGCCAGGGGACAAGGGACATCTGAAGGATTCTGCTTCTTTTTATGTACTCTTTGTTAAAGCCTAACAATATTCTTTATAGATCCATGAAATTTTGACAGTTAAGCATATTTATTATGAGAAAATTTTATATTAACACCACCACCACTGGACTTAAACTGATAGCATTAAACTTGTATTAAGAGTTAATATGTACTCCAGTTGTGTTTTTATCAGCATATCATTAATACAATTGGCCCACGAGTGCCCCTAATATCGAGCTACTTTCTCATGATCATGTGTAAACATTATGTGCAGAGCACCTTCAAAAGTGTCCTAGAATTCCCTTCCACATGCTGTCTCATAGATGACATTAAATTAACTGTACAGGAGGGTGGACTTGATAACTTCTTGGCTTCAGAATATGCAATTCCATATACAACATTCTTTTACATGCTTCAATAAAGATTACAGATGACATTAGTAATGTTAAAAATAAACATTCATTTTTCCCCCCTCTCTACAAATGCACATGGGCACACTCTTTCAGCTCCATGTCATCTGAAGTTGAAAGGTCATTGCCACAGTGTCAGTTACATTGGCGAGACTTCTCAGAGCCCTGTGCCCCTCCTGCTGAAACACATATTACTGCTCCACTGAAGTCCAGTGACGCATGTGTGTGTCAATGTATCTTCAGCTTACCAGAAGCTTGTGGAAATTTTTGGACTCTACTGAGAAGAAAATCAAAAACCTGTTCACTTGAAGCACATATAATAAAACTAATGAGCAGGCAGACAATAAATCAAATAAGTGTTTTTTTTTTGTTTTGAGCCAGTGTTATTTATTTTTTTAATAGGTATTGTTATTACACCTGCTCTGTAAATAAATCACTGATGTACCAGTTAGAGATGAGACTGAAAAGCATGTAAGTATTTAATTAAAAAGTATTCTGATTCGCACTTGTCGTAACAAAAATTTTACTTACATTTGAAAGGATATATATTTTAATCAATTTTAGTAATTCCCTTCTAGTTAGTTGAGAAGCACAACTATGGAAGAACAGGTTTTACAGAGGAACAGGCTATGCAGAGTTGATGAGGACAATGAGAATAGGCTTTATTAAAGCTCATTGAAGACTTTAGAGTGGACAGTTGAAGCAATTACAGTATAGAAAAACTGGCCCTTAAAACTCATAAGACTGAAACCACATGTCCTGTTTATCCTGTAGATTATTAAGAAATCTTTAAACACTGGCTGATGATTCCCTATTCTTTGCATACATGATAATTTGAATATAAAAAAACTGAATTCTTAATCTATGTTTGTGTTTCAGCATCTGGGTGCCCCCTCAGGAGCATCACTTCTTTGGGGGCAGCTGTTGTCTGGGCGTTAGGGATCTGGTCTTGTGACCAGAAGGTTTGATCCCCAAGCAGGTCATGACTGAAATGCCCTTGATCAAGGCACCTAACCCCCAAATACTGAATAGGGCTGCCCACCGCTTCTGGCACATGTTCTCACAGCCTAGTGTGTTCACTAGTGTGTGTGTGTGTGTGTGTGTGTTTCACTGCACGGATGTGTTAAATGCAGAGGTCAAATTCCGTTGTATGCAATCACACTGACAAAAGTTGAATCTAAAAATAAAGTGTAGATGTTTCTAAAAAGATACAGATTAATTAACATATGCATGGTTTATTATCCTGTAAAATAAATCCAATAAAAGAGCAGCTTTTACAGAGCTATCCAGGATAGAAAGCAGGGGAGCTATGCTAGATTTATGTCATTCTATTTTTTTAACCAAAGATATATGATAAGTCTGTGCAGTACTGGAAAGCAATCAAGATTAGTGTGATTCATGTGGAGCCATAACTGATAAATTATGCACTGCCCTGCTGTGAGAATCGAAACCAGGGAGAGGTAGGTTCAGCGCTCCAAATAAGGCTGGAAAGTTAGAATGCTGCCGTGCACTTGTCTTCGTACCCTTTGGCGGAAATGTTCCTGAAAAACTAGAAACTTTACATTCAGCCTAATAGCACATATTTGAAAACAACTGTCACCATTTGTTTGTCTCTCAATGTCTGATAATCACCTCCATACTATTTTGACTTGTGTACTCAATGACCCCCTAAACAGGTCTTTGCCTTTTCAGATAAAACTTCAAACTAAAAGTATACTTTTAACATTCCCAGTATATACATAATATACTGTCTTTTCGGGCTTCAGTCTCTGTAACACTTTATAACTCATTCAGCTCAGTAATTGGTCTGGCTGTCCCTGTGGAACTGTACTTTAATTGAATCCATATGCCCTACAGTTATAAAAAAAAAAAAAAAAAAAAAAAAAAAAAAAAAAAAAACTCAACACGTGCAGAGTTCTGGGCCTCACGTGGACTGTCAGCAAAGAATTCTGGGATGCTAAAAAACACCAGAAGCAGAAACTGTCAAACAGGCTGTAACATACACAAGGTCACAGACAGCTCACAAAACTCTCACATAAACAAATCCACACAAATTAATCAACAGGGTTATTTATTAGACTAACTAATGCAAACACACTACAACGAGAGAGCATGTGGAGAGGAGACAAACTTGAAGCTAAAACACAAAGCTAAAACTCATGTATGAACAACTACACAATGTTGTGTTTGCTGGAAGTCAAACTACTGAAAAAAAGGTATCTAGATAGCATGCAGTCACTCTGATGGTCCAACAGGAATGCAGTGTGCTTTGAACAGATGTTAAAAGTACTTAGTGTTCTTGGAATACTCAGGACATGAGCATTAGGTTATCTCGTAGATGTCTGTGTGTATGTGTGTATTTACATGTATTATGTAATATACCTCGGAAAACATAAACTCACAGGCAAAATTTCATAAGTTCACAGGGCACGAACTTCTGAAGAGCAAAAAAAGAAAGACTAAAGCTTACAATGACGTTGTCTGAAGCATTAATCTCAAATATGATTCTAGCCAAATAGACAAACTTCCGATCCACAATACATTACACTTTTTATTTTTCAGAATTTTTCATATTTAAACATTCTGATAAAAATAATAATAATAAAAAAAAAAAAACAAAAAAACAAAAAAAAAAAAAAAAAATATATATATATATATATATATATATATATATATATATAAAATTCATTAAACGCAGAATAGGTGATTTTGTAGAAAATCATAGTTGTATGCTAGTATTTGAAAAAATCAATGTACAAGACAAATACTTTGGCCTTTATAGAAAACATTTTAAATAATCATCTTAGTTAAATTAATAAGGGATAAATTTAAAGTTGTACACAGAACAGATTTTTTTTGCAACTGGCAAAAACAGAACTTAGGTTTAATGTTTTTTTTTTTTACTTTTCCCATCATTCCTAACATTTCCTTTATACAGTTTTACAAAGCCAAGACCAAAATTCATTTCAAATTTTTATGCAAGTGGCCACTGAGGTTTAGAACATTGCATATATAGATTATTTATCCTGTCGTAATAAATCTATAATAATACATGAAATTACATTTAAGCAAATACGAATGAACCAAAGCTTTTATATCTGTAGAAGACTCTGTGTCAAAGGTTAACACTTTACCTCTGGGCTCATTCCATAACAAATGGAGCAAAAGCAGCACTTTTGAACAGCCTAGATAAAGTCAATAGTCTAACCCAGTTCAGAATATGAAACACAATACAGACATATTTACTAATTTTAATAGAAATGCCTAAGTGCTTAAATGCTCTCTATATAAAACCTGAAGCTTCTGCCACATTTTTATACACAACATTGTGAATAATTGGAATTATTTACAGCATATAGAAATTAAAAGCACAGTTCTCATAGCATAAATGTGATTTACTGGTTAAAGGTTCAGAAGTAAACGGTAAATAAACATATATTCCACAATTAAATGACTTTTTCAGCAGTCTACACAGTTTACCAAAATCTGGATTTTTCCAAAAATTGCATTTTAGCAGTGATCTAATGAATGTGTGAATGTGAAATGTGAAAATCCACCAAGCTTTCTTATATTAAGCAACTCCAATTTTTTCTGTACAATTTAACACATTATATTGTACCTCTCAAAGCTCTAACATGATTGTTCTTAATAATCTGATTAGCTGTTTCAGAATGAGCTAAAACAACTTTGCTCTCTGCTGCCATCAGGGGTGGGGGGTATGGGGTTGGGGGGTATCTTTGACAGTCTGAAGTCTTCTCTCTCTGAGCCAAAGCTCTGCAGCACATCTTGTCTCAATAAAACATTCCCACAGACCCAGTGGCCAGCACTGACCGTTCACTACACTGACACTGCCAAAGGGAATACCGATTGCTGGACTGCTAAGCACATACACACACACACACACACACAGACATACGCACACAATGATGGATGCGTTTATATTACTGGGGATATTCCACTGAATCATGTAACACTGTAGCTGAGTAATCTTACACCTAAACCTTAAGAAGCAAAAGACAATTTTACACCTAAACCTAACCCTAATATTAACCTTTTAGTTTAAAAAAATATTTAGAGGTAAAAACAGCATGCTTCCTTGTGGGGACACCAAAATGTTCAAAATGTTATATATAATACAATGTTATATATTCCAATCATTATGAGAACATTTAGTCCCCACAAAGAAACCAATACCCAGATTATACACACACAACCTCTTGGCATGAGTCCTCTGGAGGTAAATATGGGGGCAGGTTTTTGCTCCAGCCTAAATATAACCACTGCTCACTCTTTAAATCTCTCCCTGGCTTGTCACTCTGTCTCAAACACTCTGCCAGACTGGGTTACTTTTATGTGAGGGTGAAAGACAAGTAACAGTATTCTCCAGTCTTCCAGCATGCTATCCCAACTGCACAAAAGAACTGCTTTGAAACTACTCTGAAGTGTTGGGTGGAAACATCCCAAAGAGCACTGTGTTTAGACAGCTGGTCAGCTTCACTTGGCCCAGGTGGGAAATCTGTTGAGTCTTCCAAAACTTCAGACCACTTGAATAAAGAAAAGAATGTGGGCCATCCGATCACTGACCACTGTTAAATACATGCCCAAAAGATAGAGTTGACATCTGTTAACAGTGTTTTATATAGAAGTGATGACTCAAATCTAGCATCTCATTTGATAAGGGCAATACACATAATTACAGTGCAGTGTTATTTTGTTCATCTCAGAAAGGTCTAGCACATCATAGCTCTAAACTAGTGCTGAAGTCCGAGATGGACTTAATTCCCACACAGAGTGCACTAACCTACATTAGTACTCAGTAGACCTACATTACTAATGTAACAAAGAGGACAGGCTTTGTGCAGTGCAAAAAAGACAGACTGAAAAGAAAAAAAGAGGTTAGACAGTCAGCAGTGTTTAAATATAATATTGGAACAAGGTCATACTGAGCTAGTGGCTACACAGTTCTGTCCATAAACTATTGCAATAATACATAAAACAATAAAACAATGGCAGCAATGCAGAGGCTTGTGCTTGTAGAAACACATTATTCCACTGAAAGACATTCAAATAAATATGAATGCAATAAAAAAAGCTTGAAGAGCAAAAGTATGAAGAACAAGGTTTGGTTTCAAATATTCTGCTTGATGATTCCAGTACTGATTAACCCACAATGTGTAGTGAGAGTAGAATAAGGGTGCTTTCACATCTACATTGTTTACCCTAGACCGTCTGACTTTTCAGTTTGGTCTGAACCAAAACAACAATAACAGAAGTCAAATAATTGGAACAGCAGCAAAAATTAGCCGTGATAGCACGTGGAGCGAGGAGGAGACAAAAGGTTTAGTAAAATTTTGGTAACATGTGAAAAGT
>BRDA01043852.1:875-11323 GCA_036984385.1 Crenuchus spilurus
TAGTCATTATTTTTACTAATTTTTGTGTAGATTAGTAATATTTGATTCTTCAGCAATTCTTAGTTTATAATGATTAGATGTGTTTTTAATCATTTTTATTACTGATTATATTAAATTCTGCTAAAAGATAACCCAAAATATTACATACTGTACCTTTAATAGAAACACAATTTCGATAAAACATAAAAGTCTTTTGCGCTAAGATGAGGTGGTTTTTCAGTCGTATCGAAATTGGTTTATATCGCAAAAGTGTAATGGAAACACTCGAACGGACTTTTTCGCATTAAGGGAGTCACGTGATCAACAACCGGTTGTTTCTATTGGCGAAAAAGACGATGAAGAAGAAGACAACAGAAAGTGCGAGGATGAAGATGATGCGGCATATTTGGAATAACGAGGAGAATCCTTGGACAATGTGCAGCTGCTCCACTAGAGATCTCACAGCATCACAATGTGATTTTATAAAAGTATTTCACATTTAATGGAAACACCACAATTGCAAAACTTTTGTCGAATTGTTTTTTCTACTGCGACTACCGAAACAACATCCAGATTTTAGTTAAGGTCTGGAAAACTAGTCCATGTGCTTTAAGACACAGTATGACTTTATAAAAATCCAAAATAGAAAGAGCAGTTGAATGCCTCTGCAGCCATTTTAGACACTCACCTTATGACTAGAGTAATTGACATTTAACATTATTTAATGTTCAAATTCCATTTCGAATGCATTTGTGAGTTAATAATATATGTACATATATCTAGCTACATAAATATGTAACAGATTGTGTGGAATTTCATCATTTCTTATCTAGTTCTGAACTCAGTATAGTGAAACGTATCGAGTCACAAGCTGAATGTATTGATACACTTCTAGTTCTAAAGCAAGTCATATAGTACTCTCATCAACTATTCTTTTAAGTAAGTTAAATGTATTCTAGTAATATATATCACAGTAAAGCTCTACATATTGTATATTTAAGTCATTTAATTTGAAAAACAATCATGCTGAAGCAGAGAGTCTGCATGCTAATTTCTGAATACTTGACCTAAACCCAAAACAAGCATTGAAGACCTCTCACGCATTTCTTGAGGGAGGCACTTGTCCACTATTCGTAGAAGCACTATGGCACTGTGGCAGGTGGAGAATTTCAGAGCAAGTCAAACTGATTTTCATGTTTAGCTAAGAGATCTGCAAAGCTGCAGAAAAAGCAGAATATATTCTGCCAGGAATAAAAAGAATGTCTTGAAATATATCAAGAATTACAGGTTCAAAAACTAAGTCGTGGAGTTTGGCACCAGTGGCAAAAACGCAAATCAGTCAAACTTAAGGCTCTGTTTGAGATTTCCGACACCGATGTGACTAAACACAGACACAGCTTCCCCTCCAGCACTGCTACTTCAACCATTTTTCACATACTTTCAGCTTACAAATTACTTATGGGAAAGAAGATTTAAGTTTAGCTTGAACATGTGCTTAGCCCTTGGGGGACAAAGGGACGTCCATATTTGAGAATCTGCTAGAGACCTTTCCAAAGAATGACATCCATGGATTATAGGCTCATCCATTTTACCAGGCAACTCCCCCCTTCCCAAGTCATAACATTTTATGTTTTATTGTAGACTTCTGCGCAACACTAGGTAGACAAATCACGCAATGTTTTGAGCAAAAACAAGGTTTCCAGGCATAGACACCTACAGAACAACAGACATAAGCTGTTTATCGTGTCTTCTAAGTTCACTACCTTCTGTGTACACAATTCCATATCTACACTTCTAGTTTCCTCCTCTATGGCTTTGTATTTCTGCTCACAAAAGCTCGAAAAGTTCTCCTGACCACAATGTTTAATGTTACACACCCTATTATGACAGGGCATCACAACTTTTCCGGAATCGAGCAGCCTTTCTTATGTGAACCCAACTGCTTTTTGCAAGCTAATGAAGAATTCTCTTTTGGCTAGAGAGGGAAGCAACATTGTTTGCAAAGCCTGTCTTTATTAGAAAAATCCACCACCTGCACAAGTGAGTAAAGCAAAACAAAGTTGAGGTTAACCAGAGGTGACTAAAAACATGCAAAACTGCTCCATGCCAAAGCTTGAAAAAGTTTGGCTTCTCGAATGTTACAAAAAACAGTATGATAGCCCGAGTCATAATTCACCCACCTGGTTGTGTGACAAGGTGAAGACCGCAAGGAATCATTAGAACAAATAATTTAACCTCTTAAACATGAAGTGAATTATTCAGTTATTACTCTTAAGACATACTATGCTAGTACTGTAGCCAGAAGGCCACTGGCACAGTGTTTTGTGGGCAAATGAGACCAAAATAGATATTTTTGGTTTAAATAAGAAACGTTATGTTTGGAATAAGGAAAACCCTGCAGTCCAGTATAAAAAGCTTGTCCCATATGTGAAACATGGTGGTGGTAGTATCATGGTTTCAGCCTGTTTTGCTGCAGCTGGGCCAGGATGGCATGTCGTCATTAATCTAACAATTAATTCTGAATTATATCAGCAGCATCTGTCAGTGAGGTGAATCTCTTTAGTTCTCTTTATCTGCTTTTAGGACTTGTGTGTGGCCAAATGTATGCAGAAATATAGAACGTTTTAAAAGACTCACAAACTTTCATTGGCTATAAAGTAACATTTCAAGCCTGTTTTGTTGTAGAACATTATAACATTTATTTTATTTTATTTATTTTTTTTATTTTTTTACTTATTTTTATTTTATTTTTCTCCCCCCACTGATTGTAAAGCATCCTTGGGTCTGTGAAAGGCGCTATATAAGTGTAACCTATTATTAATTATTATTATTATTATTATTATTATTATTATTATTATAACATTATAATATTAAATAAATTACTATTCAAACATTATCTGCATTAACAAACAAGGCTTGAGATGTCACTCTAGATGTAATGAAAGTAAATTAATAGAAAATATAGATGGTTGACTTTTTTCAAATTAAATTATGAACACAAATTAACTTTAACTAGAAGAATTTTCTTGGAGTTGCACTAGTAATTTAGCAAATATTAATATTTGTATTAATTTTTTCAATTTAGTTAGCTACTAACACTGACTCCCCTTTAAACATAACTTTACTGTGCAGTCTGAAATCTGTTCAGTCGGCCTTCTGCCAGAAGAAAAGCTAGTGCATAATAGAGGGTGTGCAGTTGAGGGTTTGTTTATGCTGCTACTCTCAGGCCATCTGAAATGCCTGTAAAGTTCTGATCAAGCAGGGCAGCTGAGGCTTTTTAGCTTTTAAGTCTATTTAAATTGTAGTTAAAGATTTTTTAAATCTATTTTTGGTAATCAATCATCAAGTCACATATTTAATATTTGTAATGAAGTCTCTTTAAGAGCTCTGAAGGCAATTACTAATGCACACTTGACATCGAAATGCTAGTTTGCATTATCCTCCTTTGACTGACCCGGGTAAGAGTTTGCGAAACTGACCACAAAGAATGCTCTCTTTGTTGCTGCAGTTGCTTGCTCACTTGAGAAACAATTTCTTTTTAGAGCAGATTAATCAAATGTGAGGGCAGAGTCTTTTTTTCCTCAGCTGGGAGATTAACAGCAAGCTGAAAGCCTACACGCACCACATCCTTGCTTGTGCAGGTGCACTTGAGCAGCAGAAGCAGCAGCACTGGGATTTGTCGAGCGTCTTTTATCAAGATGGGAAGGCTTGCGAAAGCGATCGTGTGCCTTGCACATTAGCTTTATTCATTATTGCTCGCCTTGATTTTTGGGGGGAGGATGATTCGGACCACAGGATTGAATATTCTTGGTGGATTTTAGCCAAGAAATCTGACCTGGCTTTGAGCATGTCCTGAACTATAACAAGGGGTTTGGTCAGCAATTTTGACTGAAGCTGAAGTAGAAATATGTTGATGTTTAGGTTTTCACATTTATTAAGCATTTTCTACTATTACTTTTAGTGGAACATGAGGTTTCCATCATAGCTGCCCTTTTCATCTGGAAGGGAATGTACATGAGCCATTTACTGGTGATTGTTAGTAGTCGATCTTCGTCTGTATTCATTTGAGGTGTCCTTGTCAACACTTTTTTTTTTTTGCCTTTTTTGGCAATCGGGTAAAACAGAACCTCAAGTTAGCACACTAATAAAAAAAAAAAATGAAAGAAAACAAAGAAAGTAAACAGTGATTCTCAGGCATACAGAGCCAATAGCTTCATTTTTTCAAATATGTTGGACGTAGCAACATTGTACATGAGATGGTCTTAAACTATTTTACTTTCTAAACACGTACCAGATTCATTACACAATGTTTATTTGAAGCTTGTAAGGCTATTTATGGTATATCTAAATTGCATCCAAGTTAATTTTTGATATAGCCGGAACAGCAATCAGATTTTTGTAAATCAAAACCAAACCATATTTGCAGGTGGTTTGAAACTGATTATATTCAGATTCATAGAGATCTATCTAAGTCTGCATGCTCTGGCCACTCAAATTGGATTTTGAAGTGTTTTTTTTTTGTGTTACACTGCTAGAAACAACGAGCACACCCAAGCCAGAGTGACTGAAGTGCTGCACAGTGAAGCCGGCCATGTCTAGCACATAAGTGTATACCAGCCTTCTTCATCGCTGAATTTGACTGGTGCAACATAATGTTATAATGATGATGCACCTCCATCTCTCCTGATCACCATCCTGGCCATGTAGTTACAGACGCCTGGTCATTAACACATCATCCATGCAGATAGATTTGTGATATCCAGACACACAAATCTAATCACTTGCAAATAAAAGTGCACAGTAATCCCAACAGATCTGATTTGAGAAAGATCCCATTTGCCTGCAGTGTGAACACAGCCTAAAGGCCTACGCATACTTCTTGTGGAGATGTTGTTTGCTTGGCTTTAGCAAACAATATGATGTAATTGCGAAGAAAACGAACAAATGCGAATGTCCCGAAGTGGCTTCGTTCCCTGGGTCGTGCAAATGGAAGCTGGGCAAAGACATCCCACGATAACGCCTGTGATTGGTGATTGGTCGACAGGCAAAGTATGCCAGCTTTGAAAGCTTGCAAAAGCATGTTCAGCTTCTTGCAACACTCATGAACTTTTAAGTATGCGGATGCCTTCGAAACTACCTGCACTTTGTATGTTGCAGGTTTCTGTGTGCTGCAACTCAGACCATGGAGTCCTTTGTTCTCTGATCAAAAATATAGACCACTTCCATCTTCTGCTGCATTAAATGTGTGCCTCTTGTACTCATTCAAGTGGTCAGGTAGTGGTCCTGACTGGCGATTAACAGAATATTTTTTGTAAATAAAATTGAGTGTAAATGGGTGTGAAGAATAATTTTTTAATTAAAAGGACACATCATGTAAACGCTGATTACCAGTTTTTGTAACATTTCCAAGCTTAATTGTTTTACAGATTAATGTGTTGCATGATAAACAGCTGAAATAAGCCTTCAGCTTAAGGAGCTAATTCCAGGAAAATCCACCAAAGTTGATCTCCAGACTCCTTTGAATAGTTTGCAGTGACAAGTGAGTCACTTGCTACTAAAACGTAACATCCTTTGGTTACAACCACCCACAGCAGCCATCTGCCCCAAGCTTTAACGCAGGAGGAACGTTTATGTGACAATCAAGCTTCTTGAATTCCTTGGTTGGACATAAAAGGCGGCCACATTCAGCTTTATTTTGGAGTTTACTCCCTTCCTGTTATTTAAGGGATGTTTTAAATTGAGTATGGGGCAAATAAATGTGGCACAGTTATTCATTGGGAGCAATAAAAAAAGAAGCTGAAGGAATGGGTGCCTCTTTAGTTCAGAACGTGCAGCTCGAGGTTTGCTGCAGCTGGACAGCACAGAGGGTGACTCCCTTTGACATTCCTTTCATTATTCTCGACCACAGAGAGAGAAAAGAGGGGAGAGAAAGAATGAAAGAGAGAGAGAAAGAAAGAGAGAATGGGGGGGGCAACAGCTTTGCAAGCAATGACAATAAGCAGGCGTTTTAAATGATATCGGCCAGACCATATAAAATATGTCAAAAATTAACGTATGCATTTTGCTGTTGTATCAAGTCTTCATATACGTTCACTGCATGTTCTTGGAGCTAGATATGAAACAATTTTAGACTGTTTAGACCATGTTCAGTGTACTGTGGCTAAACAATGCTATGGATATATAGGAAAACTGCAAGATCCTTCTGTTAAAATGTGAAAATTTTGTTGAATTTAATTATATGTGGAATAAATGCTACAGAAACATACTATGGCAATGGTCTAATTATAACTGAAAGTTACAAACATCTTACTGCTTTTGACACTTTATAAGCACTATGTAAAATTCTATGTAGGCCTCTCTCTTCATGCACAAAAAAGAGAAGTTCAATATAGCCTAATGCATTGCAATCATGATAATTACATAGTGCCTCTGGCCTGAGCAAACCAGCGCTCCTGTAATTAGGAGGGACAGTCCCAAATGTGCTGTGATAACATTCCTGCCCTGTGAACACTGGAATTCTCCGGTCTGGCCAGCGTGCAGAGGGACAGTCTTCTCTTCTGCCCTGCTGCCTCAGCCTGTAGATTCTATTCTTTTTCCACTCACATGGAATGACGCTAAAAAGGCTTGAGATCAGGAGGCTCATGGCATTAGCCAGGGCTACTCTGCTACTCAGGCCTAGCTGCTGGCTGGGTGAATTAGTCCTGTTCTTTCTCTACAGTGAGCTTAGTCTGAACATGCTTTTTCCTCAACAGCTTGTCCATTCACAACTAGTGCCAGTGCTGCCAGGTGGTCTGGCATGGAAGAGATTAGGCAGAGGGCAGAGAGAGTGAGGTTCTTAAAGCACAAAGTTACCTAAAATGCAGTTTGTCAGGCAAGGTATCTGAAGTTTGCTTCATTAGTTTTGCACTGAAGCTACAAGGCTAATGTGGCCAACAAGTAATGAAAGTCCCTTGTGCTGCTTTTGTACTTTCTGACAGTATATGTAAAACAAAAACACAGTCAAGTCTATTTGAGGACTGCTTAATATTTAAGGAGATAATTTTTTGTGTGACCCAAATTGGTAGCTCCCATCACTTATTAGAGTCAAGGATGCTGTGGCTAAAGCTTAACTCTGCTAGAGGTAGCTGGAATGTGTGTGTGTGTATATATATATATATATATATATATATATATATATACACACATATACACAGTGGTAACCCTACTTACGAGTTTAATCCGTGCAGGAGCCGAGCTCGTTAGCTGGTTTGCTCGTTAGCTGGATGCATTTTCCCCATAAGAATACATGTAAAACTGATTAATCCGTGTCAGCCGGCCAATATACAGTATACTTTAATATGCTAAATAATGTGTTTATATGGGTTTTTAAAACATAAACGAGACGACGACAGTGCTCGTGTAGGTTGGCGGCTAAGGAGGACAGGAGGACGGCGTACGTGTATGGCATGGTTACACTTATCATATGAAAAGTAAAAGTAAAATGTATCTAACTTTCTTGTTCACTACCTTTTGCCTTCTTTGTGTCACTTTCACTAGCACTTTCACTTTCACTGGACAGCGGTCAAAGGTAATGACTGACCTCTTCTTCTACGCTAGCATCTAGGGGATGCTACAATCGCAGCACCCCTAGCGGTTGGCATACTTGAACTAATTTAGGCTAGTCGTTACTTGGAATTTTACTCGTTACCTGGAACAAAAATATTCCGAGATTTTGACTCGTTACCTGGAATACTCGTTAGTAGGGATGCTCGTAAGTAGGGTTACCACTGTATATACAGTATATCCATCCATCCATCCATTATCACACCCGCTTAATCCTTATCAGGGTCGCGGTTAGTCCCCTACCCCCTCACTGGGCACAGGACAGGGCATTACACTATTCAACTAAGACCAGGGCAGGGCGCCAATCCATCGCTGGGTGCACAGATGCACACATACATACACACACACACAGACAATTTAGAGTACCCAATCCACCTGACCTCCGTTTTTTCGGACTGTGGAAGGAAACCGGAGTCTCCGGAGGAAACCCACGCAGACATGGGGAGAACATGGAAACTCCACTCAGATGGGGACTTGAACCCAAGGCTTCAGCTATGAGAGGCGAACATGCTAACCACTAAGTCACCGTGTCGCCATATATATATATATAGAAAATGTCCTTTTAATTGGTATAGCTCTTATCTCTTGAGATGTAGGTGTATACACTGTTCACAGCTGCTTTTCTTATTTGCACAATTTGGAAGTCACTCTACCAAACCAGCATTTATAATCAGTTGCTTTTTTAAATAACATTAATCAAACTAAGAAGCAATTAGGACACATAATTTAGTATAATCTACTGTATAGTTAAAACTAAAAAAAGAAAAAACTTGAAATATGTCACGTCACATGCAATGAATATAAAATATGAGTTTACCTTATTCTCATTTTATTTGTCATGAAATTGCAACAAAGCTATCAAACCGATTACACATTTTGAGAAAAAAACTGTCCAATCTTGGCCAAAAAACCCCCAAAAACCACAGAGTTCAGTGTACTTAGCTATAGTAACCACTAATCCCTCCACCAATGCAACTCTCATGGAAAGTGTCATATTTCCGATGCAAAACTCAAAAATCAATAAACACAACTACATTTGGAGTAAACTGCAAATTTTACTTTGTTGCCAAATTATCGTTTTACTGTTTTCAAAGCAGACATTCTTCTCACAGAACAGTTGTTGATTCATTGTTCTCAGAGGATCTGACAAGAACACAGATGAAATACCCCCCACACACACACCAAAGCCTATCTCAGCGAGATCTAATATCACTGTTAAAGACGATTCCTGGATTCTTTGATCAGGAGGGGTGTGATTCCGCAAATGTCATGGGATGTGTGAAAAGAAGCCCGCACAGGTGCAGGCTGCATTCACAATGGGGCTTTGGGTGAGGGGTGTGTAGGGTGTTGTCTGCTGTACCTCTGTGAGAACACCACTCCAGAAACCCTTGAGAAGCAATTATTTTCCCTCCGTCTTTTTCTTGGACATGGCTTGCCTGCTTATGCCGCTAACTATCACACTGTTGAGATATTTCTCTAATTCCCACATTTTATCTGACCACACGGCTGCTCGGAAACCACCACAGGACTTTGCTGACCACGTGTTGAGAGATTTTTCCTTGTATCTAACTTTAAAAAAGCCCAAAAGGTGTAACTTGACTTGAGTAGGCCCAAAAGGTGAAACTTGACTTGGGTAGACCACACTCTGCATATATATGTCTTGGCATTTTATAACTAGCCATTTATTTCTGAACAAACGGAGCATAAAACCTGCAAAAAAACTATATATATATTTTTTTTGTTATTTCATCTTCTGGCTGTTAGTGTTGTAAAATTCAGCTCAGAGAATTAATTGCATGGTGACATTACCCATAGTGTAAATGTTAAACCCCATGCTGGTTCAGGCTCAATCTAACACAATCACATCTTTGATGTTCTCTGCTGTAAATTACACAATGGTGATGAAATTGGCTTGATAGTTGAGTTGTTTACTCCATAGCTAGAAGTGAAGGAATGCTTTTCATCTGCCCACTTGGGCCTCAGGGATTCATTTTGGCTGTGCTGTGATTGCAGACCTTAAGCATTCAGGTGCATTTGGTTACAATCCAAGATTGTCTCAAACCATTGCTTAGATTTAGCTCTTACGTGATTTTGGTAATCCTATATGACATTACATGCATCTTCACATATCTTACTTTTGCACTAGAAGACTATGCATAGTATAATAATAATAATAATCATAATAATAATAATAATAATAATAATAAGCTACCGAATAATTTTGTTGACACTGGCTCTATTTTTTTCAAATAAAAACTGGAATGAAAATGTCATCAAAGTGCAGAAGAACAATTTTGTATTTCAAAATATACAAAGAGTGGCCATAACCATTAAGCAAAAAGCACAAAAAGGGCAGGGTGCATGTCTTCAAAGCACTGGGTGGAGGGCAATTTCCACCCTTGGATGTTTACATCTTAGCAAGTTGACCAAAAAGTTACTAAAGGACCTAAAAGAAAACATGTATTTTTAACATGCTCTTATGGCAAGCATCATTAGCTACTGTGTTCAGAAGTTCTTTCAAATCACCTCTCTTGGGAGGATATTAGCAGATAGATATTGACTAGTAAATAAAAAGCCTCCCTGTTGACTGAACTATTCCACTGCCCCATTAATTGGGAGAAATTGTTACTCTTTAAACCTAGAAGCCCTGGTAACTTCACATTTTATGAAATTGCAAATTATTTTGGATTTTTTTTTTGGTCAGTTCTTCATGAAAAATTCATATAATATAAAATACAGTTTAAAAACAAACATAAACAAATACATACATACATACAAACTGGATTCCAAAAAAGTTGGGACACTAAAATTGTGAATAAAAACTGAATGCAATGATGTGGAGGTGCCAACATCTAATATTTTATTCA
>BRDA01043857.1:0-10906 GCA_036984385.1 Crenuchus spilurus
ATAGTCTTTGTAGTGTCTCAAACAGAGTCTTCTCAGTAGTGTGGCAAAACAAGAGTGTCTCTGGTAGTGGCGTGGAGGAGAGAGAGCTAAACAAATGTGCGTGCACGAGCTGGTGCTCAGTGTGCTTGTCTGTCATTCCGTGTGCTCCGTTTTGCTCTTCGCCTCCTCCAGGGTTGCCAGGTCCAACAAAAATATCTAGCCCAAAGTCAGTGTAAAACCCACCCTTCAGAAGCTTAAACTAGCCCATAATGTCCGTCACATGTTTGAAGCAAATGGCAAAACAACTATGAGTGTACCACTTAGTATTTTGTTTATAAAGGATTTATCAGCCCATCAAACCTTTTTTCTTTTTCCCAGTCCTGTATTTCCCCATTTACCTGGCATATTAGCTAGTGACTGTTTTCTCTCTCTCTCTCTCTCTCTCTCTCGTTATTGTTGTGTTCAAACTTCCTTGGTGTCGACTTATACGCGTTTGCCCGCCGTGTTGAAGTAATATCCTAGGCAACACCCACTTTTCTGTTGTTTTTTGGCGGCCGCGGTAATTTTTAAAAGTAGCCCAAAAAACGCAAGCTGGACAGGATTTTCAAACAACCCAAATTTAGCGTGAAACCAGCAAACCTGGCAACTCTAACCTCCTCGCACTCTCTCTGCTGCACGGCCAAACCAAAGTCACTCCCTATCCCAGATTAGTCCAAAGTGCACACAGCCATTGGATGCCACGTAAAAGGGGAACAGCCAATCCGCAGCTCGAAGGGAGATCACCACGTGAGGAAAGGGGAAGCAGCCTCGCTACCCTGACGCACGTAACAATAACTTTTCCAGAGACCGAAATAAACAATCAAGTGTGTGTGTGTTTCTGTGAAACTGGCGCTGTGTTTTGCTGACGTGTGAAGCATGTTTAAGTCCAGGTTTTAATAGACGTCTTTTTCAAATTTGCTGCATTACCTCACGTGATTAATACTGTCATAACTTTTAGATACCATCACCATATTTAAATACCGCGGTATAACAAAATACCGTTATACCGCCCAAGCCTACCTCTGGCACTTAATCAATTTGTGTGGCCAGTGCAATAAGAGGGTCCGGATCGGTTCCCTCACTCTGGGTGGAGATGGAATCTTCAGCGTGGACCTCCACTACAGCTGGTGACCAACAAGAGGTCTGGCCATGCGGCTCATGGTTAAGGGTGCTAACTTCCTGTGTGCTGGGGTAAGGCTCAATTTGAAATAGTTCTATGTGGTTCTCTGGATAAACAACCACTGGGTTAATCTCTTCTAGTCTTTGTGCACTGATTCTGTTTCTATTTCTTGGTTTTCTAGGTGGTAGCTCAACAGGAAAGGGGCACTGTCGTCCCCACTGAGTTGGTTTTTAGAGAAATATCCCCAGTTTGAGGTAAGGGAGGAAATTATTCTAGGTTAAAGATTTCCCCTTCCTTTGGGATAACCCCATCCCATCTTCATTCTGCCCATTCATATGCTCCTCACTCAACACCACCAGTAGTGCCTCTAAACTTTTGACTGGTCCCTCTGTGTGTTTTTTTGGGAATTTTTGTAGGACCAATTTATTGCCACTTTAAATGCTGCTGCCCAGTCCAAAGCCCCAATGTTCTCCAGTGATTCCATTTCTTTAAATATGTAGGCTTTGTAGTGGTCTACCAGGATCAGTCGTGTGGTGTAGGACCAATTCCTGGCATTACCATCTAACAGAGATTTTGCGTGTTTCGTTCGCGCACGAGTTGAGTTTAATTTGTGTGTGTGTGTGTGTGTGTGTGTGTGGGGTGCGCATTTGTCCTCCAGTGTGTGTGGGCTGCGCGAGCAGTCTTGTTCAGAGAGACAGAAGGTGGAGAGCGGATGTTGCTGGATCGGTTCTAGGTTGGATGTAAGATCCAGATATATTGCTCCGTAGCCCCGCCCTAGTGCTGCCCCTGATCCTCATATCAATCTGATTAACTATACAGAGCTTAAATCTTACTTACATATTGTGCTGGTAGAGAAGAGGTATCTTATCAAATCCAGTATAATACAGAACAGTCTTATTATTCCTTACTGAAGAACACTGCATAAAAACCATATATACATAACGTTCTCTGAGCTGCTGATGAGATCAGTGCTACTGCACATCTCACAGACGGTAAGTTACTGAAGACAAAGACAAAATAACCAGCAAGGGAGTGAGACACAAACAGGGCTTATAAAGACCAAGACTAATGACATCAGATACACGACACCTGGGTACGATTAACACAGGACAAGACAGGAAGTGCATATATGGGTGTGCAGTACGTAACTAGAACAAAAGAGGGAGACATAAACACAGACCAGAACTAAAGACATGAGGGCAGGCATGACATACTCACATAAACAAACACATCTACTAACACAGGATGATGACTACATTAATAAAACACTAAGCCAGCACAACACAACTGCATAAAATAACCGATATGAACAATTTATAACTGTTATTCAACCATGTACATCCTGCAAGTGCTTCTGGGTGATGATGTCACCCTCGACATGGCCAATCAAATCTAATTTTTAAAATTATGGCCTAATGAATAATTATTAGTGCAGAGAGAGCCCGTGTGCGTCTGTGTGTGTGTGTGAGAGAGAGACAGAGAAAGCATGCGCGTTTGTGTGTGTGTGTGTGTGAGAGAGTGAGCGAGAGAGGGGGAGACTGAACATCTGTTCACGCGACGCTCCGCCAGTATTTTGACTGTATTACTGGCTGATTAGCTGCATGATTCTCATAATTTTCTAGAATATTTATTAATTTGCGGGATTTTTCGACATGTACGTCTCAGCCCGCTACGACTGACTGACTGACCTAATGACTGACCGACTGACCGACCGCTCCCGTAAGAGACGATTAATTGTGGTCCTGCGCCGCAAGATATTGTAACGGGTCCCGCGGTAATGCAGACCTCTAGTTGGAGGCTCAAATTCTGCATATATATCCAGTTTTCCAAGTGGTGATGTGCACGGATTAAGTTAGAGTTGTTTAACTAAAGCACTGAATTTTTTGTATTCAGGTCTTGTTCCCTGATTTGGTTTGTGGTGTTTCCTGTCTTTCTTAGTTTCATTATTCTCCTGTCTAAGTCCCTGTACATTGTTTTTTTTGTTTTTTAGGTGTAGCTGTACGGTTGCCGATGGGGGCACGAGGTGCAGGGCTCATGTTTTTATTTGTCCAGGTACGCTGTGGATAGCGCACCCAGTTTTTCCAAAAATGTACATTATTCCTTTGGTTAGGAAAATGTTGGTACCTTTCATGTATGACAGGTTGACGTGTCCCAGGAACCTCAGGCTCCCAATGTCTAGGTTCACGTCTTTTGTAATGTTGAAAATAAAAAGGTGGAGGAGTTTGTGTCCTCTGTTGTGGTTGACCAAAAAACATTTTTGAGAAAGGCAAGTCTTTATTTATGTTGTAATGTTTTTTTGTGTTTTAATTAAGAAAAAGACTGGTTTTATCTTTTCTCTGGCAAGTTAAGCCTTTTTGCAGTACTCACCAATTGTCTCTTTATATTTTTCTATTTATTTATCAAACAGCTCCAAAGCCCAAATGCTTTAACATGAAGAGAAAATGCTGAAACATGACTGAAAAAATCTTAATAAAGTGTAATAAAATAAATGTCTCTGTTCTCTGCTCAGAAATTCAGGATAAATAAATTAAAAAAAATAAAAAAGGAGTCTTTTTAAGTCTTAAAAAATAAAGCAATCAAATAAATGAATGAATTAAATGTTTCTGTTCTGTTTAGGGATACAGAAAAGAAACAAAGTGTCTGCTCTCTGTTTCGAGATACAGAAAAGATCAGAATGAGAAAAGGTTAAGGTCAGATTTAGTTTAGAATTAGGTTCAGCTCTCATTGAGCTCTCATTGTGCATGGGCCTGCCTCAGTCTACCAATCACAGCTCCACCATATGCACATCTCCTTTGTACATTTAAAACAGTATAATACCCTTAATTTCTGTTTCCATGGCAGGGAGTCTGATCCGGTATCCAGTAACTGTGTTCCGCCAGCAGAAAGCAGACTGACCTTTGCTCCCGGAGAACCACTCTAAGAGCCTCGATTGGATCTTCTTGCGGTTCAATCAGCACCATGGTCAGAACCAGCAAGGGAAAAACCTTTAACAGATGTCTCATGCACATGAGAACTAAACCTCAGTTGGACTAGATTTCCTTATGAGAAGTACTGAGGTTAGGTAAGTATAAAATAATACCCTTAATTTGTTTTTCCATGGCAAGGAGTCCAAACTGGTATCCCAATAACCATGTTCTTCTGGCAGAATCCAGAATGACCTTTGCTCCTGGAGAACCGCATTAAGAGCCTCGATAGGCTTCCATATGGATGAACACTTCAGCTTTACTTGCTCTCATCTGTGGAGCTAGCTGGGTTCAGAGCCGCAAAATCTTCTCGCAATCTCTCAGTAATAAGGTTCAATTGGCACCATGGTCAGAACCAGCAAGGGGAAAACCTTTAACGGACGTCTCATGCAAATGAGAACTGATCCTCAGTTGCACTAGATTTCCTTATGAGAAATACTGAGGTTAGGATAAGGTGTTAAGGTATGAATGACCTTTAAGCCTCAAACTGTGGTTAAGGACAGGGCTAGGATTAGAACAATCTTTAGGCCCGAGTTGGAATAAATTTGATTTTAAGAACTGTGGTTAAGATTAAGACTAAGATTATACTAAGATTAGAATCATCTTTAGAGCTCAGTTCGACTAGATTTCCTTATGGGAAGAACTGAGATTCAATTATATGAAAAACAAGGAGGCAGGATAATTTATTAAAATTTGAACCTCAACAGAAATACTTTTCCTTGTGGGATACATGAGGTCCAGGATCATTTAATAGTGGGGTTGTCAGTCGCACATTGTATTTACAGAGTTGGAGTCTGAGTCAGAACTGTTAGTATTGAAAGGTGGCTGAGTGAATGTCATATGCAATTTAGTTTTATAGTCTTTATTCACAATAAATACAATAGAAGAAGTTATAATGTTTAAGACACCTCATCAGTAGTGTTCCATCAGAGTCAAAGGGTGATTTATGCCTTTTAACACTACAGTAACATAAATTTGATTTGAGGTGGGCCGTACTAAACCTCTTTTAATGTTTACATCACCTCATTTGTAGTGTTAGCCCAAGAGTCAGCAGGTGTTTCAGCCTTTCAACACTATACACCCTCGTTTTTCGTCATAATTATCATTAACAAAATTAACACTGGAAGGAAGTGTTATAAGAGGACTTGTGGATGGAATCTGAAGACATGGAAGACCAAGAATAACTTGGATGGATAACATCAAGACATGGACTGGATTATCAGGTGCTAGCCTGCTAGAAGCAACCAGAGACAGATGGCATTGGAGAGAAGTGACTCGTCTGTGCAGCCTACCATTGCGAAACGATGACGGCGTGTGACATGACAAATCCTCAGTGAACAATCCAATAACAACAGTGGCAAGGATAAACTCCCTCAGAACTGGAGGAAGAAATGTTAGGAGGAAACTGACTCATCTGAGAGACCCATCATGCTTCAGTCAACTAATTATAAGTTCTTGATGCTGTTGGAGTGTTTAGATGTACAATATAGTGACAGTAGTGAAATAGGAATAATAATAAGAATGGTAGAAGCCAGTAAAGTCCATATAAACTTGAATGTGTGTGGCAGATTGTTTTTTTCTTTGTTTAACAGTTATGGTGGGGAAGTGACATGGGCAAGTTGTGGGATGGTCATTTTAGCCCTTTAAAAAGGGAGTGCAGGAGGGCTTAGTTTGTGACCCTGCTTGGCCCCTCCCCCGTTTCCGGTGAACTTGACCTGCCTGTCTTTGGCTTGGCTTGTGATTTTGGTGTGGTAGACTGAGGCACAATTGCAGTGATTCACATATGTGACCCCGCCAGGGAAAACAAGGTAAAAGTCATTCTTTTTTTTTTTCAAAATGTATTTTTTAAAAAGATCTTTTTTGGTGAATTTAAGTTTTGTTTTTCATCAAAATATATACCCTAACCCAAAATATAAACCCTAACCCTAATTAGATTATTGTTTTTCTACTGTTGTGTTAAGTTTTTTGTTTCTATCTTTTGAAATTCGTTAGATTATATTTTTGTTAATATTTTGGGTTTAGTTTAGTTTTTTATTTTATATTTATTTTCTTTAATTGTTGTGGCAGCTAGTGAATAGCTTAATGCTAGCTTCTGTCATTTAGCTTATATATTTTTAAGCTGCAGCTGAGCCTTTTAGTGATTAAGTCAATAACTGAATTGTGAAATAAAATCAAGTCTTTTTGCAAATAAATTGATTGTCAAACGAGTCTCTGTCCCAACAAATGAACCTGTGTTGCTTTATATTTTCAAGTCCTTATTTCCTGAGGTGAAACTCCTCAGATAGTGTAGTCGGTATATAAGTAAAGGGTGTTTCTTTAACCCCATTTTGGTGGGCATTAACCCCCCTTTTTACTAGGGCTTGGGGATTTGAATAGTATAGAGTAAGCCACATCACAGGTGCGGGTCCCTTCCCTCAAATCCATCCTCTGGCTTTTCTTGGTCGAGGTCACTGACTATAAGCATTGTGTCAGACCTGTTAACATCACCTGAAGCCCCAGGTTCACAATCACTCTCATTTTCTTTTGACTGAGTTTCTACTCATGGATGTTTCTAAAAAAAAAACGCTCCATTGTGATAATGCTAGTGGTTCGTCGACGCTAAGTTACAAAAAAAATGTGCACTGTTTAACAGAAAATGAAGGTAAGGTCAAAAGTTTAATGCGTGCTGCACACATTTGCTGATTTAGATCACCTCTGTTGGCTTTGTTTTTATTTTTTGCCTGAAAATAATGCTTTTATCTTAATCTTTTAAAATATACATGGTATTCACACACTAAAATAATATATATATATATATATATACATCACAAAAGAGAGGGAGAGAGAGAGACAGAGAGAGAGAATCCTGTTTCGCTTCTATCTTACAAAATAAATGAAATTAAGACACTGAAATTAACTTTAATATGATCACCAGAGCAGGAATCACAGCGTGCGCGCAGATACACACACACACACACACACACACACAGGACTTTACCAGACACCGAAATAAACAATTGCTTGTTTAGTTTTGAAGTAAATGTATCAAGTGTGTGTGTGTGTGTGTGTGTGTGTGTGTGTTTCTGTGAAACTGGCGCTGTGTTTTGCTGACGTGTGAAGCACGTTTAAGTCTCAGTTTTAATAGACTTCTTTTAATGGGTCTTCTAAATGAGTCTGTTTCCTCCTAAGGTTTCTTCCTTCAGTTCTGTGAGAGTTTATCCTTGCCACTGTTGTTATTGGCTTGTTCACTGGGGATTTGTCATGTCATGTCATATGCCATCATCTTTTGGCGATGGTAGGCTGCACAGACGAGTCACTTCTCTCCAATGCCATCTGTCTCTGGTTGCTTGTAGCAGGCTAGCACCTGATAATCCAGTCCATGTCTTGATGTTATCCATCCAGGTTATTCTTGGTCTTCCACGTCTTCTGACTCCCTCCACAAGTCCAGTCATAACACTTCCTTCAATGCTCTCATGTGCTGCCTCATCACATGACCAAAGTAATGTAACTTGCGGGATTTAACGTGCATCAGTAACTCCTTTTGAGTTCTAGCATCTCATAGACTTGCTCAGTGGTCATCATCTTCATCCATGAGATCTTCAGCAACTTCCTGATGCACTTGTTCTCAAAAGCCTGAATATGTCTTTCTTCCTCTTTCTTCACTGTCCAGGCTTCATATCCATATGTAGTTACGGTATCCACAGGGAATGGGGAGTGGTTGGGTTTTAGGTGAGTTTAAGTTTAGGGCAGTAATTCTCTATATGAGGCCCATATGGACACAAATAGTGGGTTGGATTTTCTTACTTTTGAGAGATTTTTTGCTTTTAGGTGGGTCCCATCAACAACCCAGATTATGTTTAACCCATCCTGGATCTGTCATTGACCCTGGAGGACATCAACATGTGGGCCGACATTTAATCCATGGAACTTGCTTGTACCCAGCTGGGCATGTGTGTATTTGCTCAAGATATTCTGCAGCAATAATAATTACAATGATAAACTTTCTGCATTTACAACACTGAGTAGTGACTTTTACTTGATAAACGTAGAAATGCTCATAGAGACGCATTTTACAGCTTCACAAGGTTCTTCATGATTTGGGGTCCACAGGTGTTGGAAACTGAGCTCCAGAATGACTTTTCTTTGTTGGTGTCATTTTAATGGTCAGCAGTGTATTCCCAGCTAACAAAAACAGGTCCCCACGACGTCCCCCGGACCAACACGGGAACGTCCTCTGGAGGGTCATTTTGTAGGGTCCTCAAAATGTTACTGGGGACATTTTTATAGGACCTTTTTAGCACCACTAGGAAACATTCAGAGGACTCTGAGGGGACGTCACTGTAAAGTCCTTTAAACTTATTTCTAAGTGTTATTAGGACGTTTGTACGTCCACCACATAACATCCAACAGACTATGATGGGACCTTAAATGCTATTAATAAACGAAAAAAATTAGACAAAATTAACTGCAAAACATTTTATTCAAAAACAATTAACTCATAAAAATAGATGCTTTGTTGCCATGTTTTTGTTATCTATTTGTTACAAATAGATGCTTTGTAAACATGGATGCTTTGTTTAAAACAAACAAGAAACTTGAACTTCTTTGCTCTGTGCTTGTCTCATGCCTCCTCTGTACACAAATTGGGGTGAAGCCTGAAAACAAAGTGTTTTTGTTAACCTTAATTTTTTTTTTACCTCTTGAGACTAAACACATAACTCTTAAATGTTTATTGTTTAATATATAATATCATCTGACTGGAAATGCAGGTATGTTATATAAAGTAGGATAACATATAACAAAATAACATAAAATATAACAAAAATTATCAGCAAATCTATGACGCACAGCTTTCACTGACATCAAATGTCCTCATCCGCGATTTAACGCACACTGTGCATGTGATAGATTTTACAATATATGGGGGCACCAGGAGTCTGTCACCTTTGTCTGTGCAGGTCCCCCATCAGGAATAAACTTAAAAATATTCGCCATTTGATTTTAAATATTTGCTATTGGGTGGTGGTTGCGCGTGGGACACCCACATGTTCAGGGCTGACAGGTGAACTTGGGGGAGTGGAATATGCACACCATCTTTGAGCAATTTTTAAGTGCAAAGATTATTTGAGTATATATGGTAGTTTAGTTCAGAATGTAAGTTTTAATTCAAAGGAAAGTTAATGTTTAGAACAGCAAAATGAAAAAAGTTGTAGGTTTACTGAATCTAAATATATATATTAAAAAATATGTAGTAGGAACTGCAACTGTCAGGATGAAATTACATTGGAAAATTTGTTTAAAAACATAATAATAATAATAATAATAATAATATTACTACTACTACTATATAAATACTCCAAATAATGATCCAGTTTTTAATTTTTGTTAGGATTTTTGATATTATTATTATTATTATTATTATTTATTATTTAGATCATTATAATTGAATTAATAACATGATGTATTATTATTATTATTATTATTATTATTATTATTATTATAATAAATATAATACAAATAATTAATGCTATTATTTTTTTATAATGATTCTTATGTTTGCTATACTTTAATATATGATTATTTTCATTATTAGTCTATTATAAATTATTTATCATTGAACTAATTACATAATAATAATAATAATAATAATAATAATAATAATCACTAACAAAAGTGATAAGTCTAAGTATGCTAATTTAAAGCATATGTGACTCAGGGAAAACCAGGTCAAAGTCATTCTTTAAAAAAAAAAAAAAAAGAAAAAGTTTCAAAACAATTGTATGTACTAAGATAGATATTGGAGACTATTATCTTTCATTTACAGCAATAATACCCAGTGGTTAAGTTTTGTCGCTAATGTGAGTGACAAGATATTAACATGATATCTCAATAAGTTGCCCAGTGACTTTGGCCTGGTTTTCCCTGGTGGGGTGCATATTGTGAGTGTATTCACATTAACAACCCTAATAATGATAACAATTCTAATATACAGATAAATACAGTTATACCTTGAGATGTGAATTTAATTCATTCTGTAATGGAGCTGGTAAGTCAGTCAACTCATATCAAACAAATTTCTCCCATTTAAAATAACTGAAATAGATTTAATCCCTTCCAGCCCTGTGAAACATCCCCAAACCATCCTAAATTATGAAAAAGACATGCTTTAAATTAAGAAACACACATACAGTGGTACCTGGGATACAAGCAGACCAACATATGAATTTTTTATTATAACAGCTGGGACTCTGTCCGTATTTTTGAGCTCCAGAGAAATTTCAAGATATGAGTGGCTGCTGTTATAGTTGGCCTTTGGCGCAAAGGTCCAGTATGTGCAGCACAATACCTGCATCTCATTCTTTCTCACGTCTTACCATCAGAATCAAGTCCAATCTCATGTGTTGTACTCCTTCTTGCATACTTTTTGTGAAAAAATGATAGTAAAAATGTTTTAAACTCTTAAACCTATTTAATTTTAATACAGTAATTACTAAAATTAGATTGCAAAAATGCTTTATTCTTAAATTGAGAATTTTAATAACATACAGTATTTATATTAAATACTGTTAATGTTATTTCGTGCAGACCCTTCATCTGCGTGCGCACGCCGGCATGTGGAGGCTCATTCATTTCTCCTTTTTGAAAAAAATGTATAGTAAAAATGTTTTAAACCCTTAAACCTATTTAATTTTAATAACATACATACAGTAATTATGTTAAATACTGTTAATATTACAAACCGTATTCCAAAAAAGTTGGGACACTAAACAAATTGTGAATAAAAACTGAATGCAATGATGTGGAGATGGCAAATGTCAATATTTTA
>BRDA01043858.1:780-11628 GCA_036984385.1 Crenuchus spilurus
TAGCACAAAACCCCCACAAAAAGATGTGTACCCTGTTCTGCTGACGTGACATAATTCCTCTCCTACTGGCCCCGGTACATAACGCTCTAAAACCCCTTGTTGGAGGAAGGGAGTCAATCTCGTAACTTCTACCCAGCACCGACCCAAAAGGTTGTACTGTTACTGGGTTTCGTGTGTCGGTACTATTGGTTCCTCACCGAGGTATTCTTCGTATAGTTCCAAGACCTCACCGGATCGGTCAGAGGTCTGGATTTGGGATATCTTTTAGAAACCTCCTTCGAGTTCTAACTGAGGGAAGGAGGTTGTTCCCCAAAATCTCGCAATACATGGCCCCGGTCATCCTCTCCTTAATACAGTGCAGTCGTCTTGTCCCATGTGTAGAAAAACACCCCCAAAACACGATGCTTCCACCCCCATGCTTCACAGTAGGGATGGTGTTTTTGGGATGGTACTCATCATTCTTCATCCTCCAAACACGGCGAGTGGAATTAAGAACAAAAAGTTCTATTTTGGTCTCATCTGACCACAGCACTTTCTCCCATAACTCCTCTGGATCATCCAAATGGTCATGGGCAAACTTAGGTTGGGCCTGGACATGTGCTGATTTAAGCAGGGGAACCTTCCTTGCCATGCATGACTTTAAACCATGACGTCTTAGTGTATTAGCCACAGTAACCTTGGAAACAGTGGTGCCAGCTCTCTTCAGGTCATTGACCAGCTCCTCCCGTGTAGTTCTGGGCTGATTCCTTGAGATCTTGCATGGAGCCCCAGTCAGAGGGAGATTGACAGTCATGTTTAGCTTTTTCCATTTTCTAATAATTGCCCCAAAAGCTGATCTTTTTTCACCAAGCTGCTTGGCAAATGCCCCATAGCCCTTTTCAGCCTTGAGAAGGTTTACAATCTTGTCTCTGGTGTCTTTGGACAGCTTTTTGGTCTTAGCCATGTTAGTAGTTGGGAGTCTTACTGATTGGGTGGGGTGGGCAGGTGTCTTTATGCAGCTATCGACCTCAAACAGGTTCTTCTAATTTAGAATAATAAGTGGAGTGGAGGTGGACTTTTTAGAGGCGGACTAACATGTCTTTGAGGGCCAGAATGTTTGCTGATTGGCAGGTGTTCAAATACTTATTTGCAGCAGTAACACAGAAATAAATGATTAAAAAATCATACATTGTGATTTCTGGATTTTTTCTTTCAGATTATGTCTCTCACACTGGACATGCACCTAAGATGAACATTTCAGACCCCTCCATGATTTTTAAGTGGGAGAACTTGCAAATGTGCAGGGTGTTCAAATACTTATATATATATATGCAGGTGAAACAGTCAGAAAATGTCTACACTAAAACCTTTGGTAGTTGTCCAGAGGGCAGAATTGCAGCATTGCATTTGTTTTTCAGTCTGTAAAAATATAGCTTCAGATTCTTGTTAAATCTATTGGAAAAACACCCAACAGTTTTTTCCATTTTAGCTTTAGTGTTTGTGTTTGCTGGCATTCATGGGTGGCAAACCAGTGGGCATAAACACACGCTCACCAACAGTGATGTCAGAGGCATAACATCTGTAATGCTAGACTTGTGTAAAAGTGTTGAAGTTAAAAATAGCCCACCAAGATAGCCTCTTTAATAACTCATTAAGTATTGTTCAGCCCTTTCTCATTAAGACATTAACAGACCTCTACAGTCCTCTTTAGAACATTCCATAGCCATTCCCGTCCTGTTTCTTGAATGTCCTTTTTCTTTAAAAATACCATGTTGTTTCATCACTGTCCTCCACATGGGGTTAATGTGAGTGGTGAAGCACATCCTTGTTTTCCCTCTCTGAGAGCCTGTTTGCCTTTGTGCCTGAGCTTAATGGCTTTGTCTTCATTTTTGAAGTGGGTGGCTCTCTAAAGAGGATTAGTCTTATACGGTGCCTTTAATTACTAGCAGTAAGTGTCATACCCACACCAGCATTTCTCATCTCTCTGCTCTAATGAGAAGCAACCATCCAGCCCAATTGAGGAAGGATCTCCTGCTGGCCAAATGCAGGATGCTGGCACAGACAAAGGCCTTGTTCAAAAAGGAAAGAAAGAGGACAGTGATCAGTTAGCATTGTCTTTATGCAGCCTGAACACATCTTTCTAACTGAATCCAGTAGACTGGAAGAACAGAAAAACGTCTGTTTAATTCTATGAGTAAAAGAAGTCATGGGAACAGAAAGCTGGTGCTAGAGCAGGTTGAATGTGGACATGTTTAGATGGCGTGTGCAGCTTCAGGATTAAGAGTGACGTGGAATGGTTGACAGTAGAAAGGTAAACAGTTCTGTTTGCAAAGATCAGCCTCTTATTACTGCTTTACCTGCTGAGATAACACTCCTTTAGTGGTTCATTCTCTCTCTCTCTCTCTCTCTCTCTCTCTCTCTGTAATGCTGTCTGGTCTGGCTGTGTTGATCTTGAGATGATGCTATGGCTCCTGCTGGCTTTTTAACTAAATGGATGTGCATATTTCACGCTGGTGAATAATGTAGAAGGTTTTGTGCTTTCTCTAGAGTAGGTGGTGTGTTTTAGCTATTTGACTTTGTTTTAATTGGGGTGGATCTGATGGTGATCTGTGTACTTTAGAATTGATATGTAATAAACATATTTTAAAACTCAAAGCAGCTTTACCATCATGACAACTAACATAGAACTGTATTAAAAACCTCTGCTTTGTATTTCCAGCAAATTGGTGTACAGTTACAATGCACAATTTACATTAGTCATCCTCTATTCCAGAATCAGTGGTTAGTTTCTTGGCTGGTGGTTGTCTAATTGCTAGTAGACTCATACCAGTAATAATATGATATGTTATTGTCATATCATGTTAGTGGCATTGCTGTGTTGAGAATAATCTACCACCCAAATAATGTACAGCAGCTATCCTGTGGTCACATACAGACAAATCATGAATGGGGTAAGTGCCAATTGGGGTAATTTTACCACTAGGCAAAGGTAGGCCACTGTCCAGGGTCCACATGAGCCAAGGGCTTTATAAAAATACAAATTAGACATTGTTGTAGCAATTATTTTCAGTAATGTTTCTCCTCTCCCCCTGCCATATTTCTGGATGAAAAGAAAAATTGAGTGTCATAATGTTACAAATTTAAGGGGGAATGGACATAGGCAAACTTCCTCTTCCTATTTGAACTAAACTATATTTCAGGGAGTTTGGTCCATTTCTGACAGTGATGTTTTTAGGCAATGCTAAGCAGGTACACTGACCTTGCTATGATGACCTGTGTGCAGACAACAAATTCAGAAAACTGTCTTAGAGCTTTCATTAAACCAACAGAAAGCAATGCATGGAGATCTACTCAGCAGATGCCTAAATATCCAAATATTACAAATGTGACATCAATGTAGAAAACCAATTTGCAGAAAAGTTTGCACACATTCTAAAAATGCAGTTAAACCTGAAATCTGTCATTTGTTTATTCAGTTTGGCGAAAGATTTTCACTGCTTTCAAATACAAATTTAAACAAATCAAAGAAATTGATGTCTGCAACACCCTAAAAAACTGGAACAGAGGCATGTTTACCACTGCGTTACATCACCTTTTCAAGTTGCTATTATACATTTTATCACTTGGGAGCTGAAGATACTAATTGTTGCAGGGTAGTAAGCTGAATATTTTCTTACTTTACACAAAACTTGAGCTGCTCAACAGTCTGTGGTTACTGTTGTTTGAGTTTACTCTTTATGATGCTCCAGACCTTTTCAATAGGAGACAGATCTAGACAGCATGCCAGCCAATCAAGCACACACTCTCTATGTCTATGTACCTGCACTGTTGTAATGTGTGCAGAATGAGGCCGGTCACTGCGCTGCTGAGTTCCTAGGAAAATAAATCAACGTGACAGCAGCATATGTTTCTCCAAAATAACATAATCCTCCACAGCAATGGTACCTCCAATGATGTGTTCACTGATGCACCCCCAAACCATCACAGATGCTGTTTTGGCACTTTTTTGTTGTAAAAATTTGTACAGTGGTGCTTTTGTGAACCATTTATAATTTTCTATATTTCTGCATAAATGTGACCTAAAACATCATCAGATTTTCACAAACGTCCTAAAAGTAGATAAAGAGAACCCAGATAAACAAATGAGACACAAATATTATTATTATTTATTGAGGAAAATGATCCAATATGACATATTAATGAGAGGCAAAAGTTTGTGAACTTTTGCTTTCAGTATCTGCTGTGACCCCCCTTTATAACTGCAACTAAATGTTTCCGGTAACTGTTCTATAAACATTATTTGGTAGAACGACTTGTGTGTTTAGGGCCGTTGTCTTGCTGCATGACCCACCTTCTCTTGAGACTCAGTTCATGGACAGATGTCCTGACATTTTCTTTAGAATTCTCTGATATAATTCACAATTCATTGTTCCATCAATGATGACAAGCCGTCCTGACCCAGATGCAGCAAAACAGGCCAAACCTGATACCACCACCACCATGTTTCACAGATGAGATAAGGTTCTTATGCTGGAATGCAGTGTTTTCCTTTCTCCAAATATAACACTTTTCATTTAAATCAAAAAGTTCTGTTTTGGTCTCATTTGTGCACAAAACATTCTTCTAATAGTCTTCTAGCTTGTCCACGTGATCTTTAGCAAACTACAGATGAGCAGCAATGTTCTTTTTGGAGAGCAGTGACTTTCTCCTTACAACCCTGCCATGCACACCATTGTTGTTCAGTGTTCTCCTGATGGTGGACTCATGAACATTAACATTAGCCAATGTGAGAGAGGCCTTCAGGTGATTAGAAGTTACACTGGGGTCCTTTGTGACCTCGCTGACTATTACACGTCTTGCTCTTGGAGTGATCTTTGTTGGTCGACACTCCTGAGAAGGTAACAATGTTCTTAAAGTTCCTCCATTTGTACACAATCTGTCTGACTATGGATTGGTGGAGTCCAAACTCTTCAGAGTGATGGTTTTGTAACCTTTTCCTGCCTGATGAGCATCAACAGCTCTTTTTCTGAGCTCCTCAGAAATCTCCTTTGTTCATGCCATGATATACTTCCACAAACATGTTGTGAAGAGCAGACTTTGATAGATTTCTGTTCTTTAAATAAACTAGGTTGCCAACTTACACCTTTGTCAACCCATTGATTGAAACCCATTGATGGAAAACACCTGACTCTAATTTCACCTTCAAATTAACTGCTAATCCTAGACGTTCACATACTTTTGTCTCTCACAGATATGTCATATTGGATCATTTTCCTCAATGAATAAATGAGCAAGTATAATATTTTGTCTAATTTGTTTAACTGGGTTCTCTTTATCTACTTTTACAACTTGTGTAAAAATCTGATGATGTTTTTTCGTCAAATTTATGCAGAAATACAGAACATGCAAAGGTGAGGAGCACTAACAAATAGCTTGTCATGTCCTCTGGTTAGCTTCCAGGTCAGTGACAATGTCTGTGCAGTTGAGAATGTTGACAGGACTATGTGAATTTGTCTGTATGTAGGCGTCTGACTGGAAGGAGGGTATTTTCCCATGATGCCTTGTCGATAAATACGTTCTAAACTTCTGGTGGAATCAGCTGTACTGTAGCCTATTCACTCTCTGTCAACAACTTATGGAAGGTACCAAAACTGAGTAAAGGTCACAACATTACAAAATATATTTAATACAGTATATCTTTTTAATTAAAACAATATTTACAGATCTAAAATCTAGGGTTTTTTAATTTTAATACAGACAGTAAAGAATCATTTCAGACAAAATTAATTAATTCATCCATCCCTTCATTCATCTTCTCAGTGGCGGGCAGCATTTCATCAGGGGTGGCACGACCGCCTGGTCCCGCACCCGCGAAGTTTTGTGAAGTGCCCTTGGGATGGTTGCAAAGAGCCGACAGAGTTAGGCTAGGTTTAAACTATACACATCACAACTTACTTGAGGTGCACACACCAAAAATGACACAATCGCTGCCCATACATGTTGGCCCCTCCCACTGGTGGCACAAGGTTATGCACCTCCCAATTTTTTAAATTTTGAACGTGCCGTATTTCAGCAGAATGGACAAATTTAAAGGAGCTCTTGAATACTCTTTTGATACATCTATGAGGGATCAAAATGAATAATAAATGCTTCAAAATCAATAGGAGATCACTACTTTCATGGATAAAGAAGAGACTGTAAAAAGGCATCTATGCATCTGTTACAATAAAAATAAAAACAATTATATATAAGCAACAGTATTGTTACTTTTCTTTTAAACACTGTTATACTGTTATACATATATACAATAAATCAGTTATGGGTATATTTATAGATAATATTATAGTTGTTTGCCCAAGGCACCAAACATGCTAGGACCACCCCTGCATCTTCTTAACTGCTTAATCTTGGCTGAGGTTGCAGTGAGTCCCCATACCCCTTCATTAGGTGCTGGGCAGACGTGTAGCCAGGGTAGGGTGCCAATCAATCTCTGGTCTCACAGACTCAGACTAGGACAATTTAGAGTAACCAATTCACTTAACCTCCATGTTTTTAGACTGTGGGAGGAATCCAGAGACTCCAGAGGAAACCAACACAGACATAAAGAAACTACTCATACGTGGACTCGAACCCAAGACCCCAATAGCATGCTAACTACCAGGCCACTGTGCCACCCCCACACTGTTCACTTTGAGATAATTGCTTAAACATCCTATCCATGTGAACTGGAGGATATGTGATGCATGTGGTTATATAGCAAGAAACATCTTTACAGATCATTGCATACATTTCATCTGTGAATAAGGCTCACAGATGTCGTTTATCCAGATCAGATCAGACCCATGCAAAGACAAATGTGAGTCCCATCACTACTTACAATTCTCTCTTGCTCTTAAATAAATGAAAATTGGCCTTAAAAAAGTGCCATTTTGGTAACTGCTAAAATGAGCTTCAGAGTGAAGCTGCGATGACTTGACTGCAGTATCACTCCTGTATCTGTGTTTTAGAAGTGCTTCATAATGTGCATATAATAGTCGTGGCACAATTGTCATGTTTTTATTCTCTCTTATCACAGAGCTCTATCCTGCGGTGATGGGTGCATGTGTGTAAGTGTGTGTATGAGTGTCCTGTTCCAGGCCTGGGGAGAGTGTGCAGTGGAGATAAGAAAGCCGACCACACTGATTCAACCTCACCCGGCGCATGGAGATGAAAGCGGACGGCCGTGGCAAAATGTCAGGGGAAATATGGGCATGCGGCGTGTGTAGTGGCTGCTCTGTGTGAGTGCGTCTCTACTGCACTGATAAGCCTGGTCAGGAAGGGGGCTTGTGAGACGAAAAAAGAAGAAGCAGACAAGAGAGAGAGAAAGGGAGAGGGACACCCTCATTACAGGCACTTGTGCCTTCAGGCCATGTTTGCTTGATGGTGAATTCCCAGCATTTCACTATGAGTAGAGGGAAGAATGACCCGAGAAGAAATGAACTGCAAACAGAGGAGAAGAAGAGAATGGGCGAGAATTAGAGAAAACTGCAGTCGTGGCTTGTTGCTTCTTTGAGGTTTGGAGCATTAGTCTTTCATTGGCTCCAAGACTACAAAAGACAAGAGCATCATACATAGAGCAGAAAGAGAGGCTAGGTTGATATATGGCAGTAAATGGGTTAAGGCAGTAATGATCTCAGCAGGTTACGGCTTTAGAGCAGTAAGGCCAGCTCACTTGCCAATACCTTTGATTTAATTGTCAGACA
This sequence comes from Crenuchus spilurus, assembly GCA_036984385.1. Taxonomy (NCBI): domain Eukaryota; kingdom Metazoa; phylum Chordata; class Actinopteri; order Characiformes; family Crenuchidae; genus Crenuchus; species Crenuchus spilurus. The sequence continues at coordinate 8,502 of BRDA01043858.1, forward strand.
TATGGATTTAAATATGGTCTGGTGACTTGAGTAATTTCACCAAGCAGTCTCTCTCTCTCACACACAGACACACTTTATCTTGCAGCTACTACTCTTTTCTGCCCATATTGATTTTCAAATCAAGGCAAATTCACATTTATTCTGGATCTGAAAGGGATTTTCTCTTGAAGACCTCTAGCACTTTCTGCTAGGACTTAATTATCTCAGAAGGCTTCAAGTCCTGTAGATATCTCCCAAATTAGTGGTTATACAACTTAATTACACCTTTTAATTACTTTGGGTAAATGGCACATCTGAAATCGTCTGCCTTTTTGAGCATCATTTTCACCCAACATTCTCTCCGGTGTTAGCTATCACCAGTTCCCACCCACCCACGGTCACTGCTGTTACATAACAGATACAAACCTGGGAGCTTGAGTCACTGCTTATTGAAAATCTAAGGCTACATAGGGTCTTGAAAATAATGGTGCCATAGAACAGGGATACAAAATCCTGGTTCTGGAGTTCAGCTGTATCTATGAAAGCCTTCACTGCCTGGATCAAGTGTGTTAGATTAAGGTAGGCGCTAAACTCTGCAGAGTAGATCTTCTGGACCAGGATTAGCCAAACCTGCCATAGAAATATAATTTTCTTTCCCTTTTTAGTGGACGGCTTGGTTGAGTATCATTTTTTAAAATTATTTCTAGGTTTTTGCCAATTTTATCCCCTTTCCAATGTAGTGGTAGCCAATTAACCTATCCCCTCCGTTAGGCCTCTCCCCATCACTTTGTAATGTCCCTGACTCTAGGAGGGTGCAGACAAGCACAAGCCTCCTCCGTTGAGTGTGATGCAGCCACCGCCTCTTTTTCAAACTGCTGATACACCGTCACTGGAGAGCCTAACGTGCTCGGAGGAAAGCACACAGGGTCCCCAGCTCTGATTGGACCAATCAGTAGACGCCTGAGTCAGCGGACATTGCAATGTGAGAGTGATAGAGAGAGAGAGTGCGCCATCTACCCGCCCAGAGAGAGCACTGCCAATTTTTTGCTCTGTTTGCCCCGGCTGTTGATGGCAAACAGCATAACATTCAAACTCGCGATCCTCGGGTCATAGTGGTAGCGTCTTTGCCCGCTGAGCCACTCGGGGCCTCATATTTTTAAATAATATGTGTACATGTGAAGGACCTTTTAAACTCTACACATAATGTACGATTTCTAGGAAGAGTCCCAAAATCAAGTCAAGTCAAATGTATTTACATAGTGCTTTATACAGCTGATGTTGCAAAGCAACTTTAAAGAGTTTCAGAAACAAACAAAAAAAAACATACAATTTTAAACAGTGACAGTGGCAATGAAAGACTCCAGCAGACCTGGAAGAAGAAACCTTGAGGAGGAACCAGAACTCACGTGGGGGGACCCACCCTACTCTGGTCAAGTACTTATAAGTATTAGTAGACAGTTATCGTATCATCCTGCAAGGCTTTTGTTGTGTTAAGGTGAGCTGATATAGTGATGGTAAGATTAATGCAAGTAACAATTCCAGATTGGTAAGCAGCTGGTCTAAGGGAGGCAGGAATCTCAGCAGTCAATCCTCCATCAATTTAAGGTTGGACCAGTGGGCAGTCAATCACAATTATGTAGAAATAAAGAATTTGTTAGGTATGAGTTAATACAGTGAAAAGAATATGAGCATTATTAGAGTGTGGATAATGACTCCGGTAGCACTACCTTTATCATCACTATCATACCATCCCTCCACTACACCGTGAATGCATGCAAGCACCAACACCTCATCTCACCATAATTTCCTTTGTCCAATGAACCCCTGGATCTGCAACCTTTATTTAGTGAGAAAGCTCTAATTACTGAAAGCTCAACAAGTATGTTTTCAGCCTAGACTTAAAGGTTGAGAGTCCAGTACATTGTCTGAGAGGTTATTATAGAGTTGATGGCCTTTAAAAGAAAATACTTTTCCTCCTGCTGATGTTTTCTGAATCCTGGAAACTAGTAAGAAGCCAGGACCTTCTGATTTAAGTAAACAAGATGGTTTGTAATAAGAAATGAGGTCTCACAGGTACATGGAAGTGAGCTCATGTAGGGCTTTATACCTCATTAAAAATAATTTAATATTCAATACAGAATTTAACTAGAAGCCAGAGCAACCAATGCTGAGCTGATATGATAAATTTTTCTAATTTTAGTAAAAACTCTGCAGCATTTTGAACTTAATTTAAGTTTATTTAGGTTTCTGCTGCAAAATTCTGAAAATAATGTGTTGCAGTGATCTAACCTTGAGGAAATGAAGGCATGTGCTATTTTTTTCAGAAATGCTGTTCTAGTAGTAACACCCTAATATGTCCATATATTTATTTATAATATATTTTTTGTAAGTAAAATGATTGAGTTTAATGTCTCATTGACTATGAAATGAAAGCAGAGGAGTTAAATAAGAACTCAGTGAATCAGTTTATAGACCGAAATGTGTCTAAACTTTGGACACAAAGCAGCACCTTTGTCAGATATAACAGCTGAACACACTCGTGACATTCTTTCTACAACAGACATCAAACATTCTTCAGACAGTTCTTCACTAATCTGCTGCAGAACGTCACATAAATGTTGGCACTTGTAGGTTTGTTTTGCTTTTCACTTCATCCCAAATCAGCTGGATGGGGTTTAAGTCTGGACACTGTGCTCCACTCCATGTTTTCAAGCTGACCATCTTGTTGTTTTGTCCTGAGGTAGTTCTGGCAGAGCTTGGACTGATGTTTTGGGTCATTATCTTGCTGTAGGATGAACCCCTGACACACAAGGTGCAAGAATACATAACAATGAACAGCTGTGAACACTAACAAGACATGACATGGGAGGGGTGGAGACAGAACAGAACCCATGGACGTATCACAAAGAAGTGAACCAATGACGGGACAAGGGCAGGGTCACAGAGACAGGAGACAACACCAATGCACGTGGGGAAACAACCCCACCGCAGAACAGAAAACAGACAGAGCAGATGAGGCAGGGGCAGGGCATGACAGGAGCAAATTGTGACTCTTTTATTTAAAGTGTATGAACATATGAATTTGCTTCTGCGTCAAAATCAGAACCTCTTTTACCATTGCATCTATATGCAGCATGTATCTGTGACT
>BRDA01043860.1:2608-28711 GCA_036984385.1 Crenuchus spilurus
CTACGTTCACAGAAACTGTGAAACCTCACAACAAGTACACGAGACAAACACAAACACAAGGTCAGTAAATGTTGAGGTTACAGTAAGTAAACTAAACAAACTAAGCAGCAGTGTTTACAGTCACTGACCTTCTGTTAGTAAAAGTTACATTTACAGGAAATCTGATTTCATTTGATTGAGCAGAACCTCAAATATCAACTTGATAAAAATGACTCTTTTACTTTTTCACAGCAGGAGAATGAAATGGAAGGGTGAGAGGAAAGAAAATATTTTTATGCATACCCTGGACCACCCTAGTGACCACTGTGTGAGTGTTACACCATCAGCTGTGCAGGAACACAAACACAAACAGAGCACATGAACAACACTCCAAAGTGTCAAAGACACTTGCATCAGAAGCAGAGTGTGTGTGTGGTGTGAAGGTGAGAGGAGTGTGTGTGTGTGTGTATGTGTGTGTATGTATGTGTGTGTGTGTGTGTGTGTGTGTTGCTATTTGCATGCAGGCTGGGCAGGGCACACAGCGACCCTGTGGGGATTCTGGGAGAAAGAAAGGAAGCCCGCAGCAAGGCGGGCGGGCGACAACAGCTGCTGTGCGGCGAGGGACGAGTGTACGCACGCTCATCAAATCTTGTCACTCACATTTCTCCTAATTAACAAGCATCTGCTTCCTCATTTCATTTACACGCTTCTCACTGACCTCTAACCCGAGAGAACCTGAGCGGCCACAGCCTCCCTGCAGGAAGAACAGGCAACGAGATAAACTACCCAAGCATGGCATTTAGAAAACACTGCCAAAGATACCCAAACGAGGAACATTTTCTAGATGCTAATCACCACAGCTGCTATTTGTTATGGTACAAATTTTACATCAACTTCTACTCAGTACACTTCAAATATTGGCTTTGTGGTGTAGAGGTGAATGTTCCTACTTGGGTCAAAATTTCTGATACTAATGTTTATTCAAAATTTTTTTTCTTTTTCTGTGGTACATGTTTGTGCTCTTGTCTACCAATAATTTCTACTAAGGACACAAAAAACTGAATAACATAAGAAAAGGTAACCAATCCAAGGGGTTTGCCAAACTATTCACATTTTTAGGTACATCTTCTACATATTATAGTACAAAATTATTTCTTTAATTATACAGAATTCTTTAGAAGTTGTGCTTCTATTTCTACTAAGTTCTACTCAGAACATTTAGAATATTTACAGTAAGATGTAGGGAAGAATGGGTGACTGATCTTACTTTGAAGAATCTAAAATCTAAAACATATTTGGGTTTGTTTAACACTTTTAAGTTTACTACATGATTCCTTATGTGTTCCTTCATAGTCTGGATGACTTCAGTGTTCAGTTACAATGTTGGAAAAAAATTAAAACACTGAATGAGAAGAGGTGCCTACTTTGAAGAATGTAAAATCTAAAACATATTCTGTTTTTTTAACACTTGTTTGTTTACTAAACAATTTCATATGTTTTTCTTCATAGTTTGAATGACTTTAGTATTAATCTACAATACAGACAGTTTTTAAATCATGAACAACCAAAGTCCAGAAGATGTGTCCAAACTTTTGACTGGTACTGTAGACAAGATGTTGGTGTCATTTAAGCTTGGTGTCCTGAAGAGAGAGACATAGCTGTCTATCTTACATTCAAGTGCTTGTCCTTTAAGGAAAAAATTCTGGATATTCCATCAGTGGCCCATCCAGAACTACTGTCAAGTGAGACAGAAACACTGAACACTGACCACTGTGTGAGTGCTGGACCATCACCTGGGCAAGATTTCTCATGCTAAGATATAAAGAATGAAGGTTGACTGATCCTAGTTGGCCACAGTTACCAATGCTAATTGCAACAATTGCTAATATTATTGCAAATTTATACATCTAATTCTACAAATATCTACAACATTCTACGTAGAACAGCCAAAAACATGTCTATAAAGATGAGGAAATGTGACTGATCTTTGAATTGTCCAAATGTATATTTTGTACTGCTAATCGCTAGAGTTGCTCATTTTTAGGGTGACTGACCATAGTTGGGCCAAAAAATATGAATTTTTAGACGCTAATCACCATAGATGTTAATTGTTACTGTTCATATTTTTACTTCAACATCTATGGACCACATGGGCTTCTACTTTTACAAATTTCTACTTTCAGGGCAAAAAGGCTTTGAACAGGGAAATGCCTGAGCTAAGGATTTTACAAAAGAATATGCAACGTCAATGCTAATCACCACATATGTGAATTTATTAATATATTTTTAAAATCTGCTTCAACATCTATGGTCGATTTGTTTGTGTAGTATAGAATATTCTAGAATTTATTCTTCTGTTAAAGATTTCTTAGATCATTAAAAAAATCAAGATCATGAGGGGAAGCGAGACTGAGTTGAGTCAGAAGTGTTATCTAATGCTAATTACAGCAGTTACTATTTTTATTGTACAAATGTCAGGAAACTGAAAATGTAATATATAGTGTAACACACAAAGAGAGAGAGACACACACACAAACGCACACACACCGTGCATTTACAGGGTAACTGGATGAGAAAGAAAACAAAATTTTTTATGCTAATGCTAATCTATATGATACACGTTTAAAATGATATATTTTTGGTTCAATATCTACACGTTTCAACTTGGATAACAGATGTTAATATATGGGGTAGACTGAGAGTAACAATGACGCATTTTTATGTTAGTGCTAATTTTTAGAATGCAAATAATTTGACTAAAAAGCTAATTCAGTTCTTATGGTAACAAGTATACAAATGCACAAATCACATATCAGCCTCCAATGTGAAAGGTGTGCTGCAATGTAGGACGGATATAATTCACTGTTGTTCTCACGATAATGACTTTACACTCACAAACAGCTTTTCTCACATTTTACAGAATTAGTGTAAGAATTACAGAGCAATGCACACCCCCTACACCCCCCGCCCCAAGTTTCACATGCATAGAAAATCAGCTGCATTCACATTTCAGTACGTATGTTCCTTAATCATTTGTACATGGCAATGGGTATATTTCAGCCCAAATAATTAACATGTATTCGAACTGACAACAAACAAGACGAGAATGTCATGTTTAAAACAAATGAATATTTTCCTGCTGTCATTCAATTTCTCTCTTATTTGATATGAAAAATAGATTTGAAAGCATTGTGGCTGCCTTCCTCTTTTTTTCTTCTTTTTTTTCATTCGTCAAAATTGTTTCACAGCCAAAAAGTGACTTGATTGAAGCTCAGATTCATTAAAACTTAATTAATATGCATCATTATGTAAATGAGACTGCCGTTAATGAGTTTTTAAAAGAAGCATTCCTTAATTAGTTCACTTTTAATGGCATCATCATTTATCTTTCCCTTCTTTGAAGCAAAATGATGTGCAAGAGCAGCCAGTATCAAAATGCTAATCTGTATTTTATGATTTCGATCTTACCGATTTTTGTGTAATAGGCAGGATGGTTTTAATAAACAGAGGTGTTTGTGTTTGCTTGCCTGTGTATGTCCTCTAATCTCTTTCTCATATATGTGTGTGTGTGTGTATTTATGTGTGTGTGTGTATATTGTGCCAGTCAAAGGCCTGACACACCTTCTCATTCGTTTTAATTTTTTTATTTTTCCTACATTGTAAATGAATACTGAAGTCATCCAGGAACACATAAGGAATCATGTAGTAAACTTAAAAGTGTTAAACAAACCAAAATATGTTTTAGATTTTAGATTCTTCAAAGTAGGCACACAACTGATGTCTCAAACACATTAAGAGGCAAGAAATGCAAGTCATGAACTCTTAACAAGTCACAGCTGTTAACTGAAAGACATTCCAGGTGACTACCTCATAAAGCTGACTGAGAAAATGCCAAGAAAGCTGCCATCTAAGCAAGAGGTGCCTACTGTGAAGAATGTAAAATATAAAACATATTCTGGTTTGTTTAACACTTGTTTGTTTACTAAATAATCACATGTGTATTTCTTCATATTTTAGATGATTTTAGTATTAATCTACAATGCAGAACATTTTTAAATCATGAAAAACACTGAATGTGTGTATATATATATATATATATATATATATATATATAAGATGATCAGGAGGAATGTGGATGGTATACAGGTCATCAAACAAAGCCAAACTGAAAATTGGTGGAGAGCTTAAACAACTCAGGCTCATTCCACCATATTTGATTTCTAAACTCTTCAACATTAGTATTGTTTGAATATGAATATGAACTTGTTTTTGCATCATTACAGGTCTGAAAACATTGCATTTGTCATTTGATCAGCTGTTCATATTCTGTCAATAAATGCTCTATATGAGAATATGTTTTGTTCTTATTTGGTTCAAATGTTTTCAGTAGCTTATAACAGAACAAAACAGAAACATTCATTTTACTCCAACACAGAGATAAAAGTACAAGTAGAGAAACTGGTGATCTGCAGGGCTCTCTTCATCTCTCCAGAGCTGCTTATCTGACTCGTCCTTTCCTGCTATACATGCTGCAATGAAATATTTCAAAAGAGTGCTTTCTGCTCTTGCTGTTCATTAGACAGGCCTTGCCACAGCAAACAGCGAGAAAACAATTAAAAGCACATGTGTAAATCCTGTGCATGGCACCATCGAGTCAAATGTTCTGTCAAATGTGGCTGTGAAAAGTCATCAACGGCTTTTTTTTTTCTTTTGAGAGAGACAAGAGAGAGAGACAGAGAGAGAGAATAGCACTCATGATGTGCCAAGAGCCTTGCTGAGAGGGGGAGATTTCCTCTGTTTTGCCGCACAGCTACCTGCTTTCTTCCTGTGAGAACCAGACGCCGTCCGCTCCCACTGAGCAAGAAGTTTTGAGCCGTGGATGCTGACTGCTCCTAATTCGGCCTTTCATAATGAACTGCACTGCTTTTTCATACACACCTCAGAAGTCTCTGCTCGCCTGCAATCTGCATGAAACAACAGCAACAAAGCAACATTACTTCAACTGCACTTAAAGCTGTTTCATTACCTCAGTCCAGGGTGGGGGTGAGACCGGGGTCAGTGTGATAATAGCAGTTAAATTATGTAATCTACCTCCTAAACACAGTATCTTGGAAAACATGCATATCTGCACAAATGCACAGCTCTTTATGAGCTTCATACATGATAAATTGTCATTACATATACATAACATAGCATGGCTTTGCATGTAATAACAAGATCGTTTCGTTTTACATGATTTATTTCATTATCATGACATAATACAGCATTAACTCATTATCTCAAGATTATTTTCTTAATGTCTTGATAAAAATCACTCCCTTATCTTGTGAAAACATTTGTTCTACCATGATAACATATATAATCAAGATCCTAATACAAGAATTAATTAAAAACTCAAATTTAAGTGAAAATTCAAATAAAAGCAACATAAACTCGTTACTGTGATGAAATGGGGTAAAACACAGACAAGTAAGTATCAATTTTATCTATGCAAAGCTATTGTTCTCATTACAGTCCAGGATTATTTACATCATCCAGTACCTGGTTTGGTTAATAAATACATCACGTAATAAAATCACGTGTGCATCTGATGGAATTTAATCCAACATCTTTAATCTTCTTCAAACTTGATCACATCAACTGTTTTTTCAAAAACTCGTGTTGGTTTTACTGTCTTTATGTATTTTGTGCTCTACTGATTTAAATATAATTTAATTATATTTACAATATAAGTATTAAATACCCAAGATAAATGGTAGACACATAGACACAGTACTGTATATATACACATGTAGACTGACTGAACATTTCTGCAAGTTCTTTTATGGTGTGAAAGTTAAAGAGAGGAGATGTAAACGAGCTTAGCAGAGCTGACATAATTCTGTATCTGCTCTCTAAATTTAGTACAAGGCTTTATAGTACAATGATAATTACTAAGCAATAATTACCACTATTATTATTATTATTATTATTATTATTATTATTATTATTATTATTATTACATTCCATCACGAGCATTGTGGTGTCTCATTATTTAGATGTGCGTTGCTGTGGAATCAATTCTCAGAGACACATATAAATTACTGTTTAACGAGACGCCATATTCCATAAATTATTCAAAACACCTGGGATTACAATATGAGATCAAATGATAGGAAAGAAAGAGTACTCTGCTGGAGGCAGCGTGAACACCAGCCGTCACGTTCTCGTTTTTGATGTTAAATAAGGCAGTCGCTCGGCGAGCTGCTCAGACAGGAATAATTGGTAAGTAGCAGCCCGCACCATTATTCCTGCATTTTTGGCCCAAGTTTCGAACAGTTTCTTGGCCAAACGTGCTGAGTGCATTATAGTTTAGTACTGAGCATAAAATCCTGCTGGAGTTTAAGTGAATTTTTACACTTTTTTAATTGCTGAACAGCTTTCCTGTCCATGCTAAAGCCCATGATGCAGAAGCATCATCAGAAATATGAGCTTAAACATGTAAGAATGACTACAAATGTCATACAAAGGACTGATCTGATGGTCAATGTTTAAATGCAAGCAAGCAAGTACAAACCAAACAAGCTGACCTGTGAAACATTTACAGAAAGTAAAAGCATTTGTATTGTAAATTGCTCCATATTCTAACACAGTCCTCAGTTTCTGAGTACTCTGATTACAAAAAGAGAAGTTGCAAATAATTTGCCTGCATAGATTTCATGTGAATGTTGCAAGAGAAAGTGAATGCTCACCACCCCAGCGACAGTGTAAAATTGTTTGAACATGAGAAGAGCTAGTAGATAAGGATGAACATATGTGTCTGTGTGTGACATTCATCAGCACTGTACACACTGGAACAGCAGTGAGAAGCTTATAGAGTGTACTACAGCGCCCCCACTGGGCCGCACAGCATTCCTTCTAATATAAATACATGCTTCACAGGGCATGGAGAGGTGGTGGGATCAGTGAGAATGTTTATTTAATTAGAAAAAAAAATCTTATTTCTATTCATTTAGAGACCATAAAATCAACAAATGTTGCTGCCCCATCTTCTAGCCAAGTTCATAAACAACCTCAATAAACACTACTAACCACTAGGAGATATTAGTCCATAAACAACCCCAGTAAGCAATGTTAATAACTAGAATAGGAGATATTAGTCCATAAACAACCTCAATAAACACTATTAATCACTAGAATATCAGATATTAGTCCATAAACAACCCCAGTAAGCAATGTTAATAACTAGAATAGGAGATATTAGTCCATAAACAACCTCAATAATGACTATTAATCACTAGAATAGGAGATAGTCCATAAACAACCTCAATAAACACTATTAATCACTAGAATAGGAGATATTAGTCCATAAACAACCTCAGTAAACACTATTAATCACTAGAATAGGAGATATTAGTAAGGAAACAACCTCAATACACACTATTAATCACTAGAATAGGAGATATTAGTCCATAAACAACCTCAATAAACACTATTAATCACTAGGAGATATTAGTAAGGAAACAACCTCAATACACACTAGATATTAGTCCATAACAACACAACTTCAACATTATTAAACAGCAGAATAGGAGATATTAGTCTATACCAACCCCAGTAAGCAATAGCAATTGCTAGAATATAATATATTAGTCCATAAACAACATTAATAAACAACATTAATCACAAGAATAAAATATATTAATCCATAAACAACCTCAACCTCAGTTAACACTAGGAAATATCAGTCTATAAACAACCATAATAAATAGTATTAAATAATAGATGTGAGTCCATAACAAACCCAGTAAACACTCTACATACTAGAACAGGAGATATTAGTTCATAAACAATCTCAATAAAACTAATAAACAATAAAATGTGAGATATTGTAAACAGTGCACACTAGAATGTGAGATATTAGTGCATACACATACTCAACAATATTAATCACTAGAGTAGGAGATATTAGTCAATGTATGGCCTCAATAAACAGTGATCACTCACTAGAATATGAAATATGTGCAAGCATTATTAAAATAGAGTATGTTTTAGAAAAAGTGAAATAAATGCTACAGTATAGAATGAACAGTAGCTCAAACAAAACATGTATCCTCTTTTATTCCTTTGTCCCATGAGGCCTGGTGTGAAATATGTGCTAAATGTCCAGTGGAGAGTAAACCGCTATACTGAAGTCTATGAGCTCACTGTCCTACCTTCACCTTCAACCACAGACGATTCACAGCATTTATCTTCAAACTTCTAGAACTTCCTTCTAAAGTAAAAGTAGTCATTGACAATATTCCATGTAATGGGTGAACCCAAACTTTTGAGCAGCAGTGTATACTCACGTCTGCTAATTTATCAGCTAATTTGCATAACTAGGTCAACAACATAAACACCCTTAAAAGAGATGGTTCTTCAAGGGTTCTTTAGTTAAGAAAATGGTTTTATATAGAACCATGAACATTTAAAGAACCCTAAACGTTCCTGGTACGCTGAAAAGGATTTTCAGATTGATGAGGAATGTGTGGTAGATTGTTCTATACAGATCCTTTTTGAAAAGAGTCCCCAAAATGGGTTCTGCTATTGTTATAATATGAGGTTTGTAGTAACAGAGGAACCCTTTTGAAAAGGTGTTAATATAGAACAGTCTACAGCACATTCCTCATCAATCCGAACAACACTTTCAACAAATGAGTGTTCACAGTTCTATACAGAACCATATTTACTAAAGAACCCTTGAAGAAAGACGTGTGTCTGTTGTTAACTGAAAGATGAAAACGTGTCATTTTACTGTAAAAATATAGCAATATCACATCTCTGCAGCATCGCCACAAAACTAAGTATCTGCTGCTAGTTAAAGCTACTAAAATACTTCCATAGCTTTTAACTAGAAACTAGCAGCAGATACTTCATCAAACTCCAAATCAGAAGACTTAACGTAAGTGTGTGCAAAGGACACCAGCTGCCCAGGACCATGACACTGACCACTCCATCCAAACTACATCAGGAAATGAAGCTGGGCACTCAACTGCAGCAAGTGTGTCCTTCAGGATGGGTTTAGTCTTTCTTTCATGTAGACAGGTTTTAGATCAAAAATGATAATGAACTTCAATTTGCATGAAAAGCTTTGCAGCCCATTTCCAGCCCTGTTAGAACACTTGTCATGTAATGTGGGGTGTGAGATTATACACATTACACCAGATCACATTCTGACGCCTGTGCACAAGCATGTAAAAGTACGACCAACAGTGCCACCCATCTCTAGCATAAAGACACAGCAAGCATGAAAGTGTGTGTGCAAGTGTTTGCAAAGAGAAAAAGAGGGCACCGCAAAAGCAGTACAGACAGTTTAGTAATACCAGTTTCGCCCGCAGAAGTGAAAGAATTTGAGAATGAAACATGCGGAAAAAGTGAGTAAAAATTGGGCAGGCAGAAGATGAGCTAAGCAGGGGAGCTCGCGGTCGCGCCAGCAAACTGACAAAATAACTGCAGATAATTAGAACCTTTTGTAGCGTGAGCATATTTCAACAAAGACACCTGCATTTCCTGCGGTGGGGAGCGACACACACGGTGATTGTCATTTTTAATCTGCTCCCCCCGCTGCGTTCTCCGGGACACGGCGGGGGGCCCGACGGGTGTGTGCACAGCGCCGATGAGAATTGGCCAAGCGTCCCGTTACGGCCGGTCTCGACAGGAACCCCCCGCTGCATGGATTAATCACTGTCTTCACATAATGTCCATGTCGCCGCCTTAAGACCACGACAGGGCAGAGAGGAGGGATTTTAGGGAGGTCAGTGGTTAAACTGTCAGGTTCGGTTTTCACTCTAAATGCCTTTAAGTGGAAGAAGAAGCAGATTTTGATTAAAAAGACTTTGATCAAGCCTCCTTGGGAGAAATCCTCTACACACTGTGACACACACACACACACACACCCGGGGAGCAGATAGGTGCCATGCTCAGAGGCACCATGGATGGATAGAGAAGGGAAGATCTGTTCATTCACGCCTTTTCCTGCCAACCTTTCAGTCATAAGACTCTAACCTTCAGAGTATGACTGACCCAGAGGAACCCAACAGGTAGAATCATCTTCTTCATCATCATCATCTATCACTTCATCTCATCCTAAAACAAGATCAGATGCACAAACATCACAAACTTTCCACAAATGCAGCCAAACAACCAAGAACAGCAGCATCTAACAATCACAAATTCTCCATTTTTGTCTTACTGGCTGTTGTTGTATTAGCTACTCTATTGCAGGTTGTTAATCAACAGATATTAACCATGGTTGTTATAGCAACCATTCAGCATTTACAGAGCGTTAATAGAAAAGTGATTAAACTATTTATTTACTGGCATCAACTACACAGGTGTCATATTATATATAATTAATAGACACCTGTCAGCCAATCAGAAAAGAACATTTCTCACCTCTGAGGTGCAAACGGTGTATAAAGTGAATCATCTCATGATGGATGGATTTTAGTGTTACTGTGTTACCGTGATAAAGAAGGTCAAAACAGTGAACTACACACAGCCCCGCTGCCTTGACAAACGTGTGTACACGTATGTGCTTGTGGCAGATACAGGAGTGCTCAAAACGGGAGCGTTTTTACTGCGCTGCTTTAGCTTTTATTACTTTGCAATAGTTTCTTTTTCACTCTTTTGTTCTTATGGTGCAAAGAACTTCTTTTGTATGAAGAGGAGGAACCAATCAGTCCATAAAACCAATTCAGTATGCAGGTAGAGCCATTAACTTAGAACACAGAGTTGTTTTTATTAGCACAAACTGTGAAATAATTTAAAGATCAAGTTATAAGAAAAAAAAAGAAAAAAGGAAGATGAGTGGAGATAAAAACAAATAATAGGAGAGAATCATGAAAAACTGGTTGTATAAAAGGGTTAGATTATAGTAGATTAAACTTTTTGCCAATGTGATTGCACACAGTGGAATTTGACCTCCGCATTTAACTCATCCGTGCAGTGAAACACACACACTAGTGAACTCACAAGGCTGTGAGAACATGTGCCCGAAGCAGTGGGCAGCTTCATCCATGGCACCCAGCGAGCAGTTGGGGGTTAAGTGCCTTGCTCAAGAGCACTTCAGTCATGATCTGCCCAGAGATTGAACCATCAACTTTCCAATCACAAGACCTGGCTGGGCACAACTAGAGTTAGATATTAATCCATCTTCTTAAGTGCTTAATCCTGGTCAGGGTCATGGTGGAGTAATGTATCCTCTACACACAATAAAGAACAAAAACTTTTGGATTGTATATAATTTATAATAAATATTATAAAACTGATCCAACAATAAAAATGACAGTAATGACAAGAGGTAGTTATTATATTCAGTTGGCTGTTGTGATGTCATCATCAGAACAGTGGAAAATACTCTGATATATACTGCAGCTCATATCGCCAAGCCCTACTATTGAGTACTTGAGCCTACAGACCTTCACCACACCTGTCTTTCTTATCTTCTGACTGGTAACAAGTGTCTGCAAAAACAATATGGCGCAATTTTAGAGGAAACAGTAGCATCTGCACTATAGAAAAAGTTTCCACGGAGGTTTGGGTGAGCCCTGCGGTGCTTTATATCCCACCGAGCTCATCAGGTTGGGGGGTCAGAGCGCCTGGCTCTCTTTCATCTGCTCTCCTGAATGGAGCTCCGTGTCTGATCGCCCGAGCCAATTTGCCAGCCCATGTGGCACCCATCCCATCAGACCTGGGCATTGTGCCTTCCTGCATTCTGGCATTGCACACCAAATTATTTTCATCCCTCCCCTCCCTCCGCGCACACACACACATACACACCCCCTACCACCCACCACCCACAAAAAAAAGAAATGCACGGATATGCGCGGCTGATTCCGAATGCCCGGCTCGCGCATTGTCGGGATCGTTTTGGCTTGACGCCAAACCTATTATATTGATCTCTCTTTTCTGTGCACTTCAATGGCCCCAGACAATGCAGATTTCGAGCAGAACATATTAAGCAAATAACATGGGCTCCAAGCCCCTGCACTCAGAGACTGATGTCGTTAATATCAATGCCTCGGTGTCTCAGCCTATAACTCAGCATTTCAATACTCTTGGGCAATCGAGCAGCCTTGTGCTCGGGCCTTGAGTTTTCCCCCCCAAATCGCGTTACGTTTTCCGTAATAAACTCAATGTAATTACGTTATGGAATATTTCCGCGCCGGTTGTGGGGATTATAACGGGTCGACCCGCTTTAATGACACTTATCAGGCTGCTATCTGTGAGCGGCTCCGTGGGGTTTTTTCCTGCTGGCATGCAGCTATTGGCTTCCGCTGGCACACTCCGCTCTTCAGCGGCTCCCAAAGCCAATATGGGAATAGTCAGTCTGCTTAAACCGGCTGGGCACAATACGTCTGCTAATGAGCACGTCTATGAGCTGATTCCCCCCATTTTCCTGAGAGGGGAATCAGGGTAAACATTTAAATGGGAATCCTCCATGGACTGCAAGAGCCATGGCAGGCCTTGCCAGGAAAAAAAAATCATGTTTGCCATGTGTGAAAGTGAAATGACAAAGTGCCCGATTCCTTTAACATCTGTAATGAGCGTTAGACTAAGTGAGAGGTTGCATATGGCTCCATCAAATAGAGACAAGCCAGACATTTGGTATCATCAAAAATGGGTGAGGAACCGAAGACCAGAGTTCAGCACAGTTTGCTCATTTATTTGTTTCTGACCCGACAACTCTGCCTTATGAGCTAAATCATGTACCAAGTGAAACATCACCTAACTGTGCAGGAGTGGAGGACTCTAGGACTGCAGTTCTTCAGCCTTGAACTGAAGAGAGTATTTTGATGCTTCACTATGACACAAAAATTGCTAAAAAAAATCAGGTGGAAGCTGATCATGAACAGCTATAGAGCTTTGGTTTGAGCCTAAGGTTAAACATAGATTGAGTTCAACCTTTAGGGTTAACCTGAATTAACCCTTTAACATCCCGCTCAACCATTTGGTAGAGCACATTTGAGTCCCTATATCTTATTGATGAAGTTGTTGAACTTAACACAATGTGATTGTGCCATCTCTACCAATCGGTAGAGTTATGCTAAGATTAAAAAAAAAAAAATCCACTAAATGTTACTAGAAATGCAACATCATCTTGTCTAAATGTAAACCAGCAGCTTCATAGCCAAACCACAAGTAATAAAGTGGATCAGATACTGAAAAACCATCAGTGCTGTTGCACCACCACACATATGAGTGTGGAGTTTACAAAATGAACAAAATGAGCCTGTTACTGAACAATTTTTTGTTTTTGCAGTTTATGTTCTGATTTTAGCATAAAGTGATTTCATTGTATGATTAAAGTGTACATTTAAAAACTGGGGTCTGTGGGGTTAAGCTGAAAAGGTACACTAATGTCTAAACATATTTAACGATCACCTACAATGGTCCATGAAGACTTAACTAAACATCAGCAACCAGAACCCCCAGAACACCTTAGTATTTAGTTATTCATATTAAAAGGTACATATCCTACATTTGTGTCATATTTTATTTTAGATTTTTATGACATTTACATTGATTTCAAAAGTCGTAATTACTACAAGCCTTGTGTGGCTCAGTGGACTAAGAAGCTGCCACTATGATCAGAGGGTTGGGAGTGTGAATTCGGATCACGCTGTGTTTAGAGTGCCATCGACAGCCGGGCCCTCTGGAGAGCATAATTGAATGTGCTCTCTCTTTGGGTGGGCAAGATGGCAGACTCTCCATAGCACTATAAACAATGTCGACTGACTCAGGTGTCTGCCAGGGTGATCCATCAGAACTGGGGATCTGCGCTTTCCTCCGAGCGCACTAGCTTCCCAGGTGCCATGTATCTCCAGCATTTTGGAAAAAAGGGGCTTGATGTCACTGGTATCGGCGGAGGCCTGTTCTTGTCTGCCTCCTAACAAGAGAGTCAGGGACATTGATAGTGATGGTGATAGTGATAAAGAGAGTTGATAAAGGGGGCGTGGTTAATTAGTCACTTAAAACTCATTGGGAGAAAATCAGGAATTAAATTATATTTTTTTAAAAATCAGCAAATTCACTGGACATTTTTTAGAATGTCAAACCAAATGTCACATTTTATAAGACAGGTGTAAATTTCACAGCAGCTGTTTGTTAAGAGTGCACATAATGAGTGGAGTCATGAATCCTGCAGACACCTTTCCCACAGAGCCTTTCTCCAACACTTTAAATAAAGATGGTTCTTCAAGGGTTCTTTAGTAAAGAAAATGGTTCTACATAGAACCATAAACACTCAAAGAACACTTTGCATGGCTAAAGGGTTCTTTTCATGGTAAAAGCCTTCTTTCATATTGATGAGGAAAGTGTTGTAAATGGTTCTAAACAGAACCTTTTTGCAATTGGTTCTATATAGCACCCAAAAATGTTCTGCTGTAGCTACGATGTCAAGCTTGTAATAATAGAGCAACCGTTTTATGGTGCTATACAGAACCATCTACAGCACATTCCTCATCAATCTGAAGAACCCTTACACCTTTGGAGTTATAGAACCATTTTCTTTACTAAGAACTATTTCTTTTAAGAGTGAACCTAATGTATTTTAGAGCCATCAGTGAACCCAGACACACACACACACACACACACACACACACAGGTCTAGAGTAAGATTAATGTTAAGATGAATTATATATTACACAGATATATAATAATTATATGTGTGTATATTATCTGTGGGTGAAGATCCCTCACAGGAGGTGTACTGGGTATCACATAATATCACGTTTTGGCAAAAGACACGGCTCACCTGGGAAAATATTGAATTAGTTCAGCTTCAAAGTTTTATCACTCTTGTGCATCCCACTCACTGAATATTTCACCTCACATGACTATGTGATATTTACATGAATATTGCCCAACTTTAACCCTTAGACTGCTTTGGTTACTGTGTCTTTAAGCCTGATATATGTAAATGAACTGAATCTTATTGGTTTTACTGTTTACTTGTGCTGCAGGCTGAGCTGAATCACTTTTAATGAATTCAATGTGAAAGTGTGAGGCTAAACTGTCGCAGTCTAATATATGTACATTTTCACAAAAACAAGGAATTCAAACAGGTCATTGGTGCAGGTTTTCCTCTATGGGTGGAAGAGTGAATGGTATGTTGTACAGCCAGGACCCGAGAGATCAAATTTGGCTGTGCTCTCTCTGGGTGGGTAAGATGGCACTCTCTCCCCAGCACTACTAAATAATGACAGCTGGCTCAGACGTCTGCCAGGCAATCCATTAGAATTGGGGATCTTGCATTGCCTACCCAGCGGTGATATATTGGCAGCAGTTTGAAAAGAGGCAGAGCTTGATTTCACAACTCCTAAAGTCAGAGACATTACAAGTAAACTGGGAAGAATCAACTAGTCAGTTGGCCACCAAATCACATTGGGGAGAAAATCAGGGTAAAAATAAAAATTTAAAAATACATGCAACATCTAACACAGTGACAGAAGTTCATTCTGCACTGATATGAGCTCTTATTACTCTGTAATAAATATGAGTTGGATTAATTTTCAGATTTTGAATTCCTTCAGTTTAAATCTGGATGAGGTCTGAGCGGGTTGAGAGAAGTTTTGGTAATTTTTTTTTTTTTACAATTGCTAGGCTAATTTTAGGTGACCATTGGGTTCTAGTGTTTGTTAGTCTCATAGCTCCAGTTCTAAATTTAAAAAAAGTAAATCCATACATATCTTAACTGATGGGGTAAGTGGGAAATTGAACAGATACAGTCATGGCCGAAAGTGTTGGCACCCCTGAATGTTTACACATTATTACAAATACACATGTTTATTTCCTTTGTGTGTATTGGAACAACACAAAAAACAGAGGAAAAAAAGGCAAATCTGACATAATTTCACACAAAACTCCAAAAATGGGCCGGACAAAATTGTTGGCACCTTTTCAAAATTGAGGGTAAATAACTTTGTTTCAAGCATGTGATGCTCATTCAAGTAACAGGTGTGGGCAATTTAAAAATCACACCTGAAACCAGATGAAAAGGAAAGAAGTTGACCCAGTCTTTGCATCGTGTGACTGTGTGTGCCACACTAAGCATAGAGAACAGAAAGAGGAGAAGAGAACTGTCTGAGGACTTGAGAACCAAAATTGTGGAAAAATATCAAGAATCTCAAGGTTACAAGTCCATCTCCAGAGATTTTGATGTTCCTTTGTCCACGGTGCGCAACATAATCAAGAAATTTACAAGCCATGGCACTGTAGCTAATCGCCCTGGACGTGGACGGAGGAGAAAAATTAATAAAAGGTTGCAACGCTGGATAGTCCGGATGGTGGATAAGCAGCCCCAATCAAGTTCCAAAGAAATTCAAGCTGTCCTGCAGGCGCAGGGTCAGTGTCAGCTCACACTATCCGTCGACATTTGAATGAAATGAAATGCTATGGCAGGAGACCCAGGAGGACCCCACTGCTGACACAGAGACATAAAAAAGCTAGACTGCAGTTTACCAAAATGTATGTAAGTCAGCCAAAATCCTTCTGGGAAAACATCTTGTGGACAGATGAGACCAAGATAGAGCTTTTTGGTAAAGCACATCATTCTACTGTTTGCCGAAAACGGAATGAGGCCTACAAAGAAAAGAACACAGTACCTACAGTCAAATATGATGGAGATTCACAGATGTTTTGGGGTTGTTTTGCTGCCTCTGGAACTGGGTGCCTTGAGGCATCAAGGCATCATGAAATCTGAAGATTACCAAAGGATTTTGGGTCGCAATGTAGGGCCAAGTGTCAGAAAGCTGGGTTTGTGTCCTAGGTCATGGGTCTTCCAGCAGGACAATGACCCCAAACATACTTCAAAAATCACCCAGAAATGGATGGAAACAAAGAGCTGGAGAGTTCTAAAGTGGCCAGCAATGAGTCTGGATCTAAATTCCATTGAACACCTGTGGAGAGGTCTTAAAATTGCAGTTGGGAGAAGGCACCCTTCAAATATGAGAGACTTGGAGCAGTTTGCAAAAGAAGAGTGGTCCAAAATTCCAGTTGAGAGGTGTAAGAAGCTTGTTGATGGTTATAGGAAGCGATTGATTGCACACATTTATGACATGTAACACAAAACAGCTGATAAGTACACAGATGATTACTAATTATTAACACAAATAACATCAAATTAATCACAGAGATATAAAGAGAGCTTGTGAATGGACCCAAAGGTATAGATGTCCATCTGTTGTCAGTTTATTATTAAAGTAACTCACATTTAATTGTGGATATCTTTTGTTGATTAAAAAAAATAACTAAATGAATATGATAATGATTCCATCTGTGATATTTGACTGTTAATCTCTATTTCTAATCTCCAGATCTTGCAACACTAAGTAAACCAATCCAGATTAGAAAAGGAGACTCACACACACTACTGAATGTGTGTTATTGTTGTTGTCATATCCATTTTTACTTTTATTTCAGTCTGCTGTCTTTAGTTTTTAATTTAATTAGGTTTTATTCAAACTACAAACTAGTTTTGGAAGGTCAGGATTTAAATTTAGAGTAGAAAACAAATTATATGGAGTTTATAAAGACACTTAACAGTAATGATCTAATTTAATTATTAAAAAATATGGAAACATATTTCTGCACAGTAAATCTGTCAGTGTTAAATCAACACTATTAAAGTTAAATTAACACTGAGAGTGTCAAAATGTAACACTCTTAGTGTTAAATTAACTCTAATAGTGTTGATTTAACACTGGCAGATTTACTGTGTGTTAACAGACGTTTAATAGGTTCAGTAAATAAAAATGAACAATGTGCTGTAATAGCAGAAGTGAAATTGTTTTCAGTCTGTTTACACCGTGACGTATCCTCGGTTCAACTAAAACTAGTGGAAATGCTCGCTGGTTCACTAAAAAGCACCGAGGTTCTCATAAGCCCGAACGGCACCAGTTCAAGAACCAGTTATTTTGGTGGAAAAGTGCTAATTGTGAGATAAGAAGACAAGTTTGTCTACATTTTCTGCTAATATTGATCTTCTGCTCTTGTTCATGAAATATGATGTTATGAATGAGTGTGGTGGAGGTGAGATGATATTTCTACATTTTAACATTACAGTGAAAAAGTGTAACATCAGCTTTATTGTAGAAACAATATGTGCAAGATACATCTTCTGGATGCACTGGGACACATCATCAGTGATGTAACCTGGGGTCACTGGGTGTTTTGGGTCTTTCAACATCAGACACCCTCGCCCAGGCAGTCCAGCTGAACTTGTTCAGACCCCAGCTTGGGTCCCAGCAGCAACCGCCCATTAATCAGCCCCCTTTATCCACAGCCATCTTGTGGCCTTTTCTGTAGCTTCACATACGGACCAATTGGCCCTCCTCTTAGCCACTCCTGTAAGGCCCAATTGGTTAAGGACTCTGCAGAGTGACCATCCTCCAAAACCTCTACAGCTCACCTCTATTGGCTCATAAAGCGTCTTCCAGCCCCCTTCCCAGCACTTCTCCACCAGCTCCTGATACTTTGAGCTTTTCCTTTATGTCGCTTCTTTCATCCTCTCTTCCCAGGGCACTGTGAGTTCAAGCACAATCAGCTGTTTTGTTGCCTCAAAAATTATGCCTATATCTGGCCAGAGTGATGTTATTGCAATATGCTGAGGGAACTTCAGCTGCTTCCCCAGGTCGGCTTGCAGCTGACTGTCAGCGGCTTTGTAGAGAAGCCCTAACCTTATTCTTTGCTGTCGGCAGAGTTCCTTTCCAATTTTGACAAAGGTGATTGTCTTTGGGGCAAGATGATATTTGCCAGGAGTGATGGCATTTAATTTGCTCTCTGCCACCACCCTCAGCACTTGGTCATGGCGCCAGTGGTAGTGTCCTTCTCCAAGGGCCTTTGGACAGCTACTCAACAGATGTAAGGAGCCCTTTCCAGAGCATAAGTGGCATGTTGGTGTCTCACTCTTGCCCCACACATAGAGGTTACCTGGGCTTGGTAGGGTACAGCCTGGATGAGAAAGCGGATATGATGGAGGTCTGCCTGCATGATGTTTGCCCAGGTGACCTTGCGCTGTAAGATACCTTCCCACTTAGTCCATGCCCCCTGCTGCCTGAGCCCCACTGTTCTACTCACTCATTCCTCTTCCACACCTGCTCTGACCTCTTGCTGAATTAGCTGGTGTCTCTCCTTCTCTCGGGCCTTGCCCATTTTGGTCTGTGAAAAAAAAAACTCAAGCCAGCTCTCCCAATGGCCATCGTCCCCACCAGCTCCTTCTGCCTGAGGCAAGACTCTGTATGTGCCACCATGAATTCTTCAGTAAGACTACTGAATGGGAGCTGTAAGATGTTGCTGGTCTCGTAAAGGGCTGCACTACTGAGACTGCGGGGAAGGCACAGCCATTTATGAAGAAAGCTGGTTATTTTCCTTTCCAGGGACTCCAACGTTGACAATGTAACGGAGTATACCAGCAGAGGCCATAGCACACACATTAGAATGGCGTGCTGGTAAATCCAGGTTGTGAATCTGCCTGGAAGGCCTGACTTATCGACCTTTATAAGCCAACTCTCCAGCACTTTGTTGAACCTCTGCATGGCAGCGGTGTCTTTCAGAGATGCGTCAAACAGCTTTCCCAGACTCTTCACTGGCTGCTAAATAATGGAGGGGATGGCAATTCCAGCCAAATAGAAGCAACATTTATCAACCACCTTCCCCCTTTTTAGCACCATAGATCTTGACTTGGTAGGCTTGAAACTCATCCTGGCCCAAATAACAATTTTTTCAAGGCCTTGCAAGATCAACCATCCTCCTGGGGCTGATGTTGTTGTCACAGTGAAGTCATCCATAAATGCTCTTATGGGGGGCTGCCACACACCAGACCTGGTAGAAGGCCTCTGCATTCCACCTCGGCTGACTTGGCCACCATTTCATCACCAGGGCAAAAAGGATAACTGAGATGGTACACCCAGTTATTATTCCTTTTTCCAGCTGTGCCAGTCTGATGTAACTTCACCAGAAGTGATCCTCAATCTGGAGTTGTTGTAGTAGTCCAGGCTCAGATCTTTGATTGCACTGGTGACGTGGTGGCAATGTAGTGCAGTACCCACAAATTTGAGTGGAATAGATCCATAAGCATTGGCCAAATCCAGCCATAACACACATAAGTCAACTCTGCTCTCATGGGCTTCGCTGATAAGCTGTGTGACTACTCCAGTGTGCTCTAAGCAACCTGGAACTCCAGGGTTGCCTCCCTTTTGCACTGGGGGATTGATGTAGTTATTTTTGAGAATAAACTTAGAGTCTCTGTGAAACAATGTTAACACCTTCCATTCAATGCCCAACAGTGAGATAGACTGAAACTGGCTGATGCACTTTGAGTTTTCCTTTTCAAGGATCCACACTAGCTCTGCGTACCTCAACAGGTCAGCAACTCTACCCCTGTGCCATATCACCTTCAAGATTTTCCATAGGTGACTCTGGAACTGGTGGCAGTGCTCCCACACAATATATGGTACACCACTCGGCCCTGGAGCAGAGTCAGAGTGTGCTGCCTTGATTACCTCCTCACCTTCTTAAAACTCAGCTCCCTCAGATCGAACATTGTTGGTGGAGCTGAGTTAATAAGGGCTCTGTTAGGTTCCAGCTCCTGATCTCTTATTGGATTGCTCAGACTGTCATGCAGGAAAGTATTAACTTCCTCCGCTGAGCAGGTGAGCAAGCCACTATGTTTGTCTCCGAGCAGTTGTTTTGTGAAACCAAAGGGATCAGAATATCAGAATCCCAAAAGTAAAAACAAATACCTGTCCAACCAGTGATTATCTGAATAGCGGAACACCAGAGTTCAGTACTAATGGAGTTCAACAGTAGGACTCCATAGGCACCTCTTCTGTTCAAATACACCAATGAGCAGCCCGTACCAGAAGGATGCAGCAGGTTCATCTATGTGGATGACCTAACCCTGACAACACAGCAACATGGCTTCCCAGAAGCTGAGTTAACCCTGAAAAAAAGGCCTCTCAGATATGTCAACATACCATCTCCAAAACCATCTGTGCCCAAAACCTGGGAAGACCCAAATCTGCAGTTTCCACCTTAAAAACAGCGAAGCAAATCAGGAGCTCAACATGACCTGGGATAGCATGAGGCTAGAAAACAACCAGCATCCAATATACCTGAGAGTAACATTAGACTGTACCTGTTACAGGGAACATATTAGGAAGACAAGGCCTCAGGTACTGCAATTAATTACGTAAAAACATAAAGTTTTTAATGTAGAGGAGCAGCAGAAACAGGGCTCTAGAGTGCGACCAATTTGGTTGCACATGCGACCTAATTTCTCAATGGTGCGATTAAAAAAAATCTGAGGTTGCACTGGTGCGACCAGCTGTTCGAAGGGAAAAAAAACTCCACGATTCTGAAGTCTGGCTGTGGTTCAACAACAGACACATATTATACCCATATCGTGGTCTAAACCAATCAGAGATAGTGAAGGCCGGGACCAATTGGCTGTGGTTCAGCGCTTCCTGTACATGTGTACATTTGAAAATGCATGTGCTGGCTGCAGTCTGAGCAAGGTGAGTAGCCTAGGCCCATCAAATAAACAGAGTGAATCTAGCCACGGATGATGAGAGAAGATGAAAAGAACGATTGACAACTTTTTTGTTAAGAATGTTAAGAATGTATGTCCACTCACTGACCACTTTATTAGAAACCCTGCATGTCCACTCACTGACCACTTTATTAGAAACTCTGTATGTCCACTCACTGACCACTTTATTAGAAACCATGTATGTCCACTCACTGTCCACTTTATTAGAAACTCTGCATGTCCACTCACTGACCACTTTATTAGAAACTCTGTATGTCCACTCACTGACCACTTTATTAGAAACCCTGTATGTCCACTCACTGACCACTTTATTAGAAACCCTGTATGTCCACTCACTGTCCACTTTATTAGAAACTCTGTATGTCCACTCACTGTCCACTTTATTAGAAACTCTAAAAATCATAACCAATGCTCTGACACGGAGCCATCGACCTCCCAGGCAGAGTTGCCAGGTTTGCGGATTTCACGCCAAATTGGGCTTGTTTGAAACACAAACACTAACAATATAAGGAAAGATAGCCTGAAAAGGAGAGAGAGAGAGAGATAGAGAGGTGAAGAGAAAGCAGTCACTAACTAATATGCCAGGTAAATGTGGAAATACGGGAGGTGGTATTACAAGGACTGGGAAAAAGAAAAAGGTTTGATGGACTGATAATAAATCCCTTATAAACAAAATACTAAGTCATACACTCATAGTTGTTTTGCCATTTGCTTCAAACGTGTTACAGACATATATTTTGGGCTAGTTTAAGCTTCTGAAGGTTTTAGACTGTTTTAGACTGACTTTGGGCTGGATATTTTTGTTGGACCTGGCAACCCTGCTCCCATGTTATGTCGAGCCATGGTCCGGAGACGACATCAGATAATGAGCCACATAAGATCAACTCTGAGCCAGAATTCACTGAAAATAAAAGGGGGAAAGTGTATACATTTCGATGACTGTGGCTTGACTAGTTGTCCTGGCTAAGATACAGTAAAGCTGATAATATATGCATTGCATTTTTTAATTTAATTTATGTTGAGATGTTTTAAGTTCAAATTTCAGCTCAGTGAAGCACTTTAAGCACCAACACTTTTTCAGTAAGTTACCTTTCTTGTAGAATTGTGCTTCAAATAAAGTAATTTATGTTGACCAGATTGTTAGTTAATCATTTACAAGTCAATATTGCCTATATGGACAGCAATTTAAAAAAGTGAACCTGTAAAACTGTGGTGTTAAATGTGATGCGGTCGAAAATTTGGGTGCACCTAACTTTTGTGCTGGTGCACCTAAGAAAAAAAATTAGGCACACCAGTGCAAAAAGTTAGTCTAGACCCCTGAGAAACAATTGGCTGAAAACTTATGGCAGTGTTTTGATGAATTCCAAGCATGAGAGCATAAAAAGATTTGTGAGCATGCAGGTAACATTTGAGTGTGCATGCACCCTCCCCTAAGAGTAAGTGTGTGTGAGAGCAGGATATATTTGTAATGTTTCATTTACTTTTTTATAAAGGGATATTACATATACTATATACAATATATATGTATTGGGCAGATCAGAGTTAAGCATAGTGTCACGAACCTGGCCTCCACCTGGCCGTGCTGACACTTTTGCCCATTTGGCTCAGTATATTCTCCCTCTATCGGGCACTTCCACTTGCTCGCACACACGTGCTCTCTCTCTGTCTTTTGCCCTATTAGGCTTAATCCTTCTTTCGCTCTCTTTCTCTCACTCGCTCGCTCATTGGTTAACATTCCAAACACACGCCTCTGCCTACAATTCCCATCAGCCCTGCTGTCTAGCTTGCTCACCATGTACTCAGCTCAGATATACAAATACACTTCCCAGAATCCTTAGTGTTCCGTCACGCCTTTCACTTAACGTACACACCTGCGATTCATTCACGTCATCAGAATTTCCACTATTTATACCTCGCTCATACATTTTGTCTTTGCTCGTCTTTGTTAGTGCTCCTGCACTCTGCACGTAGCTCCATATCTATTCAGGTCGTTCTTTGACTTCTTCCCACTGAGCATCTTTGCTTAGGCTAAGCTAGCCTCCTGGCCTAGCCTATTTGATTAGCCTCTGTGTTAGCATATTTGATTAGCTTCTGTGCTTATTCTGATCTGTTTACCTTCTTTGCTTATTCTGATCTGTTTAGCCTCTGTGATTAGTTTCAGTTCTTTGATCTTTTGTCTAAAGAGTTACTAGAATATCTTTGTCTAAAGAGTTACTAGAATATCTTTGTCTAAAGAGTTACTAGGATATCTTTGTCTAAAGAGTTACTAGGATATCTTTGTCTAAAGAGTTACTAGGATATCTTTGTCTAAAGAGTTACTAGGATGTTGTGTCTTCAGTACTACTCTTAGTATTCTTCCGTCCATCAGCTTGCTCTTATTTACAGTCACTGTTTATCATGTTTATGGTTGTTGTCCGAGCCCATTAATAAATCAATTTTGCCTGATACCTGCGCTCATCTTTTCCTCCAGGGGTCTAGACTGACACATAGTCTGGCCCTCTAAAGCTGTTCTGATTTCTCATGTGGCCCTTTGGGAAAATTATTTGCCCACCCCTGGCCTAGGCAGTCAGTCAGTTCAATGGATGGAGAGAGGGATCACCCCAAATGAACCCCTTCTCTTCGGCCATGACCAACCCTGGAATATCTAGAAAATCATGAATTGCCTGTGAGTCCACTAGGCATCCCTGAAGAAATGGAACATAACATCTGACTAATACATGTGCGGTGAACGACAAACCATGGAACATCACATCAGAAGCAGCTGTGCCACACAATGCACTGCAGAAGACCTGGCTGAACCAAATTCAGTTGCACTCACCTGTATTAACTACTGGAAGGACATAATATAGATGACAAATGGACACAAGGAAGAAGAAGTAGGAGTGGAGAGTCAGAGTGAACTCCAGAAAAGCCAGAGTTGTGCATCACTAGGTTGAGGATGAGGACAAAGGATGACAGCAGTGGAAGGAGAAAAGATGACTGCATCTGATGGAAGGTTGAAGTCACCAAGGAGAATGAGTGGAGTCCCAACAACAGGGAACAGATTCAGAAGGACATCCAGCTGATCTGTGAAGACATAACGGTGATATGTAGTTTAGAGGGAAAGGGAAGAGTGACTCCATGATTTTCAAAAAGAAAAGATGTTCAAATATGAAAGTGAAATTGGAGTGAAGTGTCAGTCTGGAGACAGAAGCAGACCTGTGTCACCACCTCTGTCAGTAAGATGTGGAGAATGAAAGAAGATAAAGACAGAGGACAGAGCATTTGGTCTTCTCAACAGTGATCCAGGGCTATGTTCAGTCTCACAATGTTGTGCAGCATGTGAAGTAAAGAGGATGAGCAGGTACCTGCTACAGACAGCACTGAAAATAACAGAGTTGTAATGAAGAGTATATTCATCTCAAAGCCGACCTTGTAAAGCAGAGGAACATCCCAAGTCAGAAAAATCAAGCACACATATCGTATCTGATCTAGTAAGATCAGTATCTAAACTTTCAGTGTTAATATGACACTGAATAGTGTTCAAACACAACAGAGTGTACAGTGTTACACACACTAGTGTAGTTCATCATCAACATGTTGGAACATGAGCATTTCAGCAGACACAGCAGCTGAATGTAAGCTGGGTCATAAGTTTGGGTGTAAAGACCATCCTAAACCTGACTTTGAGACTAGTTAGTAAAGCTACAGCTAATAATGTCATCACTGTTTGAATTGACTGAACAACAGAGAGGTAATGTTAATTATATTTAAAATAATCTTTTTTGTATTACTGACACACATTGAGTCATCCACAGTAAGTGTGTGTCTGTTGAGTCTGCTTTTGGTGTGACTTCATCTTCTTAACATTTAGCTGTTTGTACTTTTATTGCTGATAGTCTGACTTGTCTTTATGTTTATGAGGAGACATTAAAAATGTCTATAAAAGTGATTTTGTAGTGACAGTAATTCTCTGTGTGAATTTTTGTGTTGAACTGTAAAACTAAGATTGTTCTTCTCTCTGTAGGCTACGTAACTGCAGTATTACAGATGAAGGCTTTGCTGCTGTAGCTTCAGCTCTGAAATCAAACCCCACACCCCTTAGAGAATTAGACCTCAGTGAGAATTATCCAGGAGATTCAGGAGTGAAGCTGCTCTCTGATCTCCTGAAGGATCCACACTGTAAACTGGAGAAACTAGAGTGAGTTACTGAATTAACACTTGTGTGGTGTTTGTATTACTCAGACAAAGTCGCCAGGTCTGGTGGACCCACAACAATATTTATATTTTAAAACAATACAGTCATAAGAATGGAGCTCTGACCTCTAGATCAGATTAGAACTCATTCATTGTCCAGAAGTCTCCAACCTCTCCACTCAGAATGTGTGATGTAGAATTGTGTTTAGTGTTTCAGAGACAGAGAAAGTGAGTTGTGTTATTAAAGTGATGTTACACTATTGTTGCTGAGAGAGAGACTCGCACGTCCTGATATTGCCAAGTGAGGCTTGGTCCTGGGTCAACATGGGAGGAGCTTAAACTAAACTTGTTCAACCAATCAGCTTTGCTGCCCC